>ML814339.1:67675-94006 GCA_009831015.1 Picea engelmannii | reverse complement strand
TAGTTGATTCTTCCCATGTTTGCATGAGAAAAGGGGTTGAGATTTCGGGTAGAAGGTTAAAAGTTAAGTCTTGAGGGTCATGATCTGCGTACAAGTTTAGAACCCTAGCTTGTTAGTCCGTAGGGTAGAATACCCCACAACAATAGATGGCTTAGATGCTTGAACATCTAGTGCGCATAGTTGTGCAATTACACCTTGATTCCCCTTTTTCAATAATTTTTTCATGCCATTGGAGCTTATCACCTTACTGAGTTTCCCTGTGATACCTCTTAACTCGATTTCTTTTCCTTCCAATGAAAATTTCATGAAAAGATCTTGAAAACTAAAAGCCACTGTTCCTAATGATTGTAACCATTGAATTCCTAGTACGACATTAGCACCACCCATGGGTATAGCAATCATTGTACTATTCATTACATATTCCCCCATAGTAAGATTGATCTTATTGCATTTTCCTGAGAAATTGATATTTCCTCCATCAACAATCATTACTTGAAACTCTGGTGTTGGATATACAAAAAAATTGAGAGCTTTGGCTAATTTATATTGAATGAAATTATGAGTACTACCAGAATCAATTAGGACTATTACCTTTTTCTTTTTGATATATCCTTCGAACTTGAGGGTTTGAGGAGTGTTAATTCCAGCCAATGCATTACACGATATTGTGGGAGTCAACTATTCAGAAGAAATCACGTCCACATTTTCATCTTGAGATGGTTCTTGTTCTTGTTCTTGTTCCTCTTCACAATATATGTAGAATAATTTCTTCTCACCACACTTATGTACCTTATTGTACTTGTTGTCACAATTAAAGCATAAACCTTTTGCTTTTCTTTCCTCCAATTGTTGAGGTGTCAACCTGGTAGGTTGAGGTGTTTTAGAAGAAGGAACATTATTCTCTCGATAGATGTTAGGAGTAGTCCTTCTAGAAGACATAGCCATATTTTTACTTTAAACAATTCTTGTCACCCTAGATGCATTCTCCAATGATTTCGGTTCCCAAAGACGAACCTCATGTTGAATGTTATCCCTTAAAGTTCCTATGAATACATCAATCAAGTGCTCATCTAGAATATTTGTTACCTTTATATTCAATCTTTGGAAGTTCTTAATGTGCTCTGTAACTTAACCCTTTTTCTTGAGATTTATCAATTGGCTAAAGAAGGTATTGCTCCTTGTATCCCCATAGTGTGCTATCATTTCTTCTATGAAAATTGTCAAAGTGACTAGTGATTTTGGAGAACAAAGCCATCAATACCACACAAATTGATTGGGTTCTAAATATAAAGAAGCAATCCATACCTTTTGTGTATTTGGAACATTATGTAGATCAAAGAATTACTCCATCTGAAGTATCCATGTCATTGGGTCCTTGTCATCAAAATTCCTCATATCGATCTTAGGAAAGTGGTTGGTCTTCAACCCAAAGTTATATTTTCTCCATTCTTGATTGATCTTCCTTGTGTCCTCATCATGAATTTCATGGGATACATTTTCACTTTCAGGTGTCCTCTCTATTAGGAAATTTTTCAATCCTTCCATGATCTCCCCTTTTAAACCATCCATCATAGTGTTTGTTGTCTCCAACTTAGCTTCCATTGAATCCCTCATCTCTTCTAGTTCATCTTTTGTTACTTTCTTCTTTTGTGTTAAGAACCTAAATAGATCTACAAATATAATCACCACAGATGTTGAACCCCTTTATATAGTTCTACCATCACCTAAGAACATTCTAGAGGAGGAATCTTATATAAGTAGAACCTTCTATAAGTCATCTTACATTTATTATATCTAACTACCATAGTGTGCCTTATTTAATAATATAGTGGACCTAGTCCACCTTACATTGAATGGACTCCACTATTATCAGTATGGGCCCCCACTGCTACCTCTCTAGCTACCTAACATTTGGATCTGAGTCGCATCCTTGAGCTCTTGGGATCATCCTAGCCTCCTCACCCTATCCTTTTCAGCCTATAAAAGGAGATGAGTTCTCATGGGGAAAGTTGGATTGAGTTGGCTAGATCTTAGTTGGAAAGTTCTTGAGTTTTGTAGCTTAGGGTTTTTGGAGCTTGTATGTTGGCTTTGAGCTTTTATTTGTCAAGATAGATTGTTGATCTTATAATTCGTGGAAAAGAAGTGTGTGGGAACCAAGGAACTGTTGGAAGGAAACTGACAACATCAAGGCATATGGTTGTATCTTTCTTCCACGTTATTTAATACAGTGATATATGTCTTTCCCATAAAATTGGTCTTATTTTATTGTATGACTGCTTGATCACATACATAGGTTTTGTTGAGTATACATTGTTTCTTTCACTTCATTGGCTTGTGTCATTTTACAGGTTCATCATCCCATAAGCCTTGCAATGGAGTGAGGATGACACTAGAGAGGACAAAGGACATTTAAAAGGTATGTCGTTTATCTCTTGCTAGTTAGTATGCTTGATAATCAAAACGTAGGGAAATTTTTATATTATGTCTTGTGTTCTAGTTTCAGAGTGAAACTAGGGAGATCTATTTGTGTCTGCACTTACCGATTAATCCGATAACAAAATTGGAGACCATATTGGGGATACCATTGGGAATATGAAAATTAGATTCAAGTTCCCATGTATGTTATGTGGAGGGATTCATCAAACTCACCTTTTCCCTCGTATGGACGAAGCCTCTAAATTACTGGAAGACATGACTATTTCCCAACCTCAAATTCCAGATTCTTATCACATGCTTACTCTTGACCCACCCGTAGTTGATGGAATGATCAATGTGTTCCCTTCGTCGGTCAATCTGGTTAATCATGTAGTCAATTTGGTCATGTCCTTAGTTGAACCTATTGAAAAAGTGGTTGATCTAATCCCATCATGTCGATCCCACTCTCCCATTAGAGAGAGTCACCCAAGCAGTCGATCTATTTCCACCCGTTGACCCCATTCTCCCCTTGGAAAATGAAACTCAAGTGGTCGATCTAATCTCATCATCGGTCGATCCTACTCTCCCGCTAGAGAGTAAATTCGATGATGCCCACATTTTTCTTGTTGATACAAAATCTATCATGCTAGGGGGAATTCCTCATTTTCCCGTGGAACCCTTCCAAGCAATGAGGTCATTCTTTTTTATTGGGGTGCTCTAACTAGACCTTGTCTTCCCTCTCACATTTCTTTCAATATTACCATATAGGTTTGTGGTCGGGATGTTCCTTAGACGTTGATAGATGAAGGTGTGTCTGTTAGTATTTTGTCCTCTATTGCTTGGCAATCTTTGGGTTATCCTCAACTTGTGTCGGCTACGGAGAATCTGTTATCTTTTAATAGATAAACCAGACACCCTTTAGGAGTCCTTCCTAAGTTTCCCATAACTTTGGGAGGGAAAATTGTCTTATTGATGTTATGGTAGTCCAAGACCCCTTGGATTTTGATTTACTCTTTGGGTGAGATTACGTCTATGCCATGAAAGCTATCGTGTCCACTCTTTTTCATGTGATATCTTTCCATCACGATGGAATAATTGTGACTATTGCTCAACTTTCATTCATTGGCCCTGACTTGACCATTAACTCAATGATCTCCCTAAACGGTTCTTATATGCATATAATATTTCCCCCTCCACAGGTCAATTATGTGGCATTGTCTCCTATGATTTTAGTTGTTGATGCAGATGAGCCTCTCAATGTATGCTCAATCTCTTATGACTTGGATCTAGTAGTTGACACGGTGATCTCTTTGACAGGGCTATTGGAGCCTGGCCTCCTTACCCCTATCATGGCCCTCGACATGTGTTCCTTCCAGAGTGTGTTTCTTTTGTCAAGTGAAGATCTCTTGGAGGCCATGACTGAGTTTTGTCCCTTAACATGGTTTCCTTTTAGATCATCGTCCCCTTGGAATCCATGATCAAGAAGAGAGTTTTGAGCATGGTTTTATGATTTCAAGCTCACTGAAAAATGAAACCAACTTTGAGCATGTTTTCTTGATTTCAAGCTCATTAAAAAATGAAACCATCTTTGAGCATGGTTTTTTGATTTCAATCTCATTAAAAAATGAAACCAATTGTGAGCATAGTTCATGTTTCTGTGTCAAGCTCATTAAAAAATGAAACAAAGGTCTGGGGATTACACATAGAGTCACGAGCATAGTTCATGTTTCTATTTCAAGATCGTTAAAAAATGAAACATAGGTCTAGGGATTGAACCTGGATTCATGAGCATATTTCTTCTCCTGTGTCAAGCTCACTAAAAAATGAAACAACTTCCCCCTCCCCATTTGAGTCAAGCTCTACGTATAGTATTTGAAGCTTCATTTCATCCGCTTGTGTCGTTGGATGAGCCGAAGCTTGGGGGGAAATGATTCCAGCCTCTAGACTTCATGTTGAAGTTGAGCCACTAGCTTCTTAAGATGGGGACTAAGTATTAACCATGTGAATTCGTGAACCATGCGTTGGGAAATCACAAGCATAGTTTTCTCTAATTCAAGCTTGTGTAAAAATGAAACCACCTACCTCAAGCATAGTTTTCTCTGGTTCAATCTTGTGTAAAAATGAAACCACCTACCTCAAGCATATTTTCCTCTAGTTCAATCTTGTGTAAAAATTAAACCAGGTTCAAGCATAGTTTTGCCTAGTTTTAAGCTTGTGTAAAAAATAAAATCTATCCCAAGCATAGTTTTGTTTTGTTTTAAGCTTGCGTAAAAATGAAAACAATCCCGAGCTTAGTCTTTGTTCTTTCTCTTGCTCGTAAATCAATAAGAATGTAACTAAGTATAATTTTATCACTTTTTCGGACTCATAAAGGTTATACGAAAAAGGAACCCCTTGGAGTTCCCTTTAATCTCTTTTCAGACTCTCTAAACATGAAAATATTGCCGAGCGATCTTGTTCTTTTCACGCTCGTTAAAGTATTTGAAGAAAACATCTTTTGAGCGGTAGTTTATCTCTTTTTCGGTCTCTTCAGACTAACTTATGAAAAAGGACATTTTGGATTTGTCTTTAAGTTTTTTTAGACTCTCTAAACATGAAAAACCCATTTCTTTCTTTGGACTCGTAAAACAAACATCGAAAGGCCCTTATGGGAATGAACCACTCCTTCCTAGGGTTCGTTAAACATACTCCAAGGGACTCATTCGAAGGATGGGATTACAGTTCAAGAATATGTTATCCTCCTCAAGATTTTGTAAAAATAAAGAGGTAATCACCATAAATGGTGGGAGGGGAATTGGGAAAGAAATGTATCTAAACCTATATTCCATGGAAGAGTCGGTTTTGAACATGACACCCTTTCACTCGCTTTGTGTCTAGGTTGGAAAATCTACTTGTCTCTTGATCATAATCCTTTATAAGATTACAAATTGGTATGTGATCCCTGTTGTTGAGTCAGTGTTTCCCAGACAGTTTTCGTGTCATCCATATGTTCAACGAAAAGTTCAACCCGAAAATCCTTCTATTACGTCGGGCGTTTCTGCAGTCCTTAAGCCTTCTATTGCGTCAGCCATCCCTGAGTCAGTCCTGAATCACTTTCTACTCTAATCTACCTCAAATATTTTTACTTGTTTCCTGTCATTGATGGGGGATACATTAAGGACCTCCTGTGACGAGTCTTTTCCTGTCGACTTCAACTCATTATCCAAGAATTAGACTTAGAAACTAATTGGTACCTTGGAGCTTGCATGCCTTAATGGCAGGTTTCCTCGCTTTTGACAGTGGGTTTTCAATATTGACCCATGATCGGGAGATTCTGTCAAGTGTTCAACTTCAACTCATTAATTCACATTCGTTGTATTGTACTAGATTACTTTGGGAGACATTAACATTAATGGTGATTTCCCTCACATGTGTTAATGATATACACTAATGACCGATAATCAAGTGGTTTCTACCATGTTTGACTTCAGCACATGTATTCGCATGGTTAGATTCGTACTATAGAGTGGTGGAGATGAAAACCCTAGATCTTTTCTAACAGATTCAGGTTGCGTTGGAGTATATTCAGATTTTACTATAGCATAGATCCACAGTGTATGTCTCATGGCTATGATCAAATTTGAGTCTTTAACACATAGATCCATAATGTATTTTTGGTGGCTATGTTCAGATTTGAGTCATAATGGCATGGATACACAATGTATGTTTGGTGGCCATGACCTATATTACTTGACATGGATCTTTTCATTTTGACATTTATTCTTTGATTCATTTGTATTATGAGTATGGGAATTCCTACCTTAGTGATGTTATATTATGGTATTGTATTTCCTTGTTTGTTGGCAGGTTTTGGACCAACGTGTTCCTTGTTCCCTACACACACTCAACAAAGTATTTCAAGTATCACTTTGTTTTAAGTTCATTCTTTCAGGGGATCTTTGTTACACATTATTTTAGTCACCCCTATGACTGTTAATGATGTAAACCATCATTTGTCTTGAGAAGGATCAATGGCCTGAATCCCTGAAGAATAATGAATATACATTTTCTTAGAGAGATGGAATTATACTTTTTCTTTGTCAAAAACCTTAGAAAAAGGGATCATCTCACCTTGCTTATTGTTAAGGGTGAAACGCTATAGGATCATCGCATCTTGCACCATAATGAATTGTGATGTCGTTGCAGTTTTCTCAATGTTAAGGGTGCGACGATTTTCGTACGGAGGAAATAGGGGAATTTCTCAAAAGTTCTAGAATAGAAGCTTCAAGGGTGATGTTGCCTCCGATCGGCTTAGATTTGAGTCGCATCCTTGATCTATTGGGATCATCCTAACCTCCTCACCCTATACTTTTTATCCTATAAAAGGAGAGGAGTTCTCGTGGGGAAATTTGGATTGAGTTGGCTAGATCTTAGTTGGAAATTTCTTGAGTTTTGTAGCTTGGAGTTTTTGGAGCTTGTATGTTGGTTGTGAGCTTTGCTTTGTCAAGATAGATTGTTGATCTTAGAATTCATGGAGAAGAAGTGTGTGGGAACCAAGGAACCGTTGGAAGGAGCCTGACAACATCAAGGCATTTGTTTGTATCTTTCTTCCACATTCTTTAATATAGTGATATATTTCTTTCCCATAAAATTGGTCTTATTTTATTATATGACTCTTTGATCATATACATAGGTTTTTTTAAGTATACGTTGTTTCTTTCACTTCATTGGATTGTGTCTTTTTACAGGTTCAGCATCCCATAAGCCTTGGAATGGAGCGGGGATGACACTAGAGAGGAAAACCAACATTTAAAAGGTATGTCATTGATCTCTTTCTAGTTAGTATGCTTGATAATTAAAACTTAAGGAAAGTTTTATATTATGTCTTGTTTTGTTCTAGTTTCAGAGTGAAACTAGGGAGATCTATTTGTGTCCGCACTTACAGATTAATCTGATAATAACATGTCCATGACCAATATATTTGCCTTCAAGTTTTTCAAATCTTCTACTATGTTGTACTCTAGCTTGGGTGATTCTCGGGTATGGATGTGGATCAGGTTTCTTCGGGATACAAAAGGTTCTTTTGGGTGATCATGCACTAGTTTTCCTCTCGAATTTTGGGCTATACTAAGGTCGTTCGAGACAGGTTGACCCCTACTTCTTGTTTCAGCACAACCAAGACCTCTACGGGTGGTTCTTGAAACTCAAATAGGTCATCAGAAAGCATTGGTAGGTCAGGGTCCCATATCAACATGGTCGATTCTTCTGGTGGATCAACTTCTTCTTGATCAACAATATTCATAGTTGAGTCTCTTGATTGTTCGGTAAGGGAAACCTCATCTAGAAACCGATTGGCCATAAAATTCATGTCATGCACCCATTGTGGGCAGTCTCTTTTAGAATGTTTCGCTTGGTTATAGGTACAGAAAGAGTCAGATGCTACATTTCCCAGGTCAATGTTTAAGTTTGTTGGGGGAGGTTCAATCATTTTGAATGGTGGATTTCTTTTAAAAAAAGGGTTTATAGGGCCTCTAGCCTTGGTTTCCTTCCCCTGCACTTATTTTCATGTCTATGATTTCATTTGACAACTTCTTTACCATGCATTGTAGGTATTCTATGTCTCCACTTCCCTTTTCGGGTAGGGATGATTTTAAGGATGGAAATTTATTTTAAAATGTAGAAACCTTGGCGAATCTTACTTATCCTTCATATGCCAACTATAAATGTTTAGCGATATTTTTGTAAAAATATTCAAATTTATAAGGATTTTATATAGTTTTTATAACATTTTGGCGATTTTTAAGGTAAAATAATTTTATCCTATAGAATTTGGGCTAATCATTTTTAAAATAGTGAATCTCGTTTTTGGAAAAACCATGGAAAATTAGCCCATGAGCGAAATTTATCCCCAAAAATAATCTATTTTTTCGGGACCTTGTTCAGTTTGTTTCCCTAGGGGTCTGGTCAATAGGAGTCCTCTCCTGGGAGGAGGTTGAACTTCCTTCTTAACTAATGAGACTTGGCCTTCTGTACATCCCTTCATTTGGAATTCTATTGTTTTGGCTTCTTCAAAATTCTCAGCTAAGGTTGTTTTGGAAACCCTCTTCACAAATATGGAAATGGAAGCTAGGATAGCATTAGCGTATACTTCGATTTGAAGCTCCTGAGTGGGTTTAGATTCAGGTTTAAATTTGTTTAGGATAGTAGTGAATCATTGATTGAATTCTTTAAATTTCTCCTTTGAACTCATGGTGGCAGCAAACAACTAAGCCACCAAAGTTCCTTTAGTGGTTTCTTCTGCAAATTGTTCTAGAAAATCCTTTAGAAACTTCGTCCAACTGGTTATGGACCCTACAGGTAATTTGAAATACCACGTGGAGGCCGAATTCTCAAAAGTATAGGGGAAAATCCTGCATACTACGTCTTCATGTTGGAAATTCATCAGTCTAATAGCTAGTATGAATTTTTTGATATGGTCTTCAGGCAATCCTAAGGTTTCATGGTCAAATTTAGGGAGTAACTTTTATGGATTTCAAGGAAGGTTATGTACTCGTCTGGGGATGGGCAGAGAATCTCTGGACAACCAAGGTTGATTATTCTAAGGTGGGTTTCCCATTTCTTAACTATGATCATTGTTATCCTCCATGTCGTCTGGTTCTGAAACTGAGCATTTTGAGTTAAACCCTTCCTCGTCGGAAAAATCATTGGGCTCAGAGCAGTTACCGACTGGTGTTTCGGGGATTAGATTAAGAGGATGTTCGATTTCAGTGAGGGAGAAATCTATCAGTTCTTCTACTGTGTGAACAAAAACCTGGTCAGGGGTGTCGACCACTGGTCTGCATACTTGTTTTCTATGAGGAAGTAACAGAGCTAAGGGAAGTGATCTAATTTGTCGGGTGTAAGCTCTTTTGATTCTTCTAAACTAGTTCAAATCCTAGTGAGGAAGAGCGTAAGGTATTTCTGGGAATAGATGTTCTTCCTCTTGCTGGGGTGAGTTACACGTTTCAAGAGTACTCAGTGTGTGTGGGATTTCTTGAGAATGACTAGCCATGCATGTGGGTTGTTTTGAATTTACAGCTATGTGAAATATTATGTCAAAAATATTGTCAGCCATTCATTCTTCAGGCCCTCCTTCTAGCATCAATTATGTTGAGGGTTCCTAAATCCCTTTAACTCAATAGTAGGAACCAAACCCGCCAATGAGGCCCAATTATACTCTGCAACGTTTAATGGTGGAATGGTTCTCTAGATATTGCGATCTGTCCAATTAATTGATGGGATTTACATAGTGATTGACAGGATGTATTCTTGTGAAAGCTCATCCTTCAGTTTGAACGTTCTCTTTTTTTTGTATTTTCTCTTATAGGTGGGACTGATACAAGATAAATGATGGTATAAACCAACTAGGTAAAAAGGGGAAAGGACTTAAATACTAAATAAGGATGATCTTGGGATAGCCCTCATACTCAAGCATGCAGACAATGATTCTTACACCTACAACAAGCCTAGTACTAATACATTAACCTATTGGTGTTTCGATTATTGACTGAGATACAATTATTAGAAGAAGACATAGATCCAATAAACGATAGAAAAAAAAATGGTTTCCTTAGCTCTAATCATTGATCACACATTAACACAATGATTTACTTTCCATCATTAGAGACAAGAACCATAAAACATTGAATTCGATAACTTATCAATAGATTCAGAGGCTCTTACTCGTTATAGTATCTATTCATGAGATAAAGTCAGAAATAATTCTTCTTTAGATCCAATCACACATGCTTTTGATGAAAAACACAAACTTGTCTCTGGTCCTAAACAAGATTTCTCAATTAAGGTAGCTCCGAAATAGTTCTTTACCAATCCAAAAAATAAGGGTCTTTGCAAAAAACATCGACCATTTCTAACAGGCTGATCCTCTTATTTATAACATATTATTAACTAAAAATAACTATCAAAAGTGCAATCTAAGTAAAACAAAACGTCGCCACATGGCACTTTCATCTCTCAGTCTTCTAAGAGTCACCAAATGGTTTCACTTGAGTGGATGACTCTTCTCATACTTCGACCATTTGACAAAGCATTCCTCGCATGTGTTGGCATACGAGAATCTGTGTTGGTCCATTAGGGCCGAAAGGATCTCCTTTATCTCCACTGCCCGTACCCGATACTTGACTACTTTAGCACTTAAATGTTGTAACATTGTCGAAGCCTTGATCGGGTGCTCCATGAACTATTGTACTTGACTTGGCGCCATGTTCACCATATTTTCTATCTCCACAACCCACAATGAGTCTTGTTCGGCATGTAGTTTGACTATGTCATCCAAGTCGACAAAGTCATCGGGTGTGCCAAATTTTGGGAGGTCAATATCTCTCATCTTCCAATTGATCTTGGTCTAGCTCCTTTCGTACTCGACCCATTTATCTTGGATTTCCTGATGAGGTTCTTGGGCCATTTTCACCCAGTATTCGGCCAAAAAAACTTATGTCTGGGTCGTTGTGTGGGATATACTCCCGGTATTCTTCTCTGCTAATCCTATTGAAAATATCGCCCCATTGTGGGAGCACCACCTTGGATCCAATACTCGCCTATGTATCGCCAAAGCCCGAAGGCCGGATGAAAACTTTCTTTGGTTTTTCCTTGACAACAAGCTTTGACCTAGGGACGTACTCCAATTGCCTTGCAATTCCTGGACAGGAACCTTCGCCTGTTTCTGGTTCTTTTAGCTTTGGTTCCCTCGACAAGTGTCTGGTGGTTTGATTTCTCGAGGGCATTGTTCCTGTAACTTAAACAGAGTTTTAGATACTATAAAAAATGGACAAACATATATAAATTATAGCCAACGAATTGACTGACTTGGATAGATACCTCTAAAGCTTGTTAAAACCTAGTTTTTTGATAAACACGAGGTGCCTTCGTGTTGTTCGTTTTTCTTCTTCGGACACTCTAGAATTATATTACGCGCAAAATGAATTTGTTCACAATGGTTCAAGAGATTTTAAACAATAAAAATCTTACCGTGTCACATCAACCATTCAATTCGGGTTATGAGTGAAAATTCAATAAATTTGCGTCGAATATTTAAAACTTAAATTCATCGTGGGTTGACAACGGAGGCACGGGTGGTGATGTGGTATATTGGTGATTTCTAACATGTTTTTTTGATTGGCGCATGAGGTAGAAACTAATGCAGGATCAGGTATTAATTAACTCCTTAAATTCCCAAAATTTGATCATATCTAATGCTAAAAACATTTCGTCGTGTCGCTCTTTTAGTGAATGGATTGGGGATTGGGGTTGTGCTAAAAACGTTTTCATTGATATCCTCCTAAAAAATCTCTGATGCCGATCGATATTACTATACAATGTTGAATCAAAAAAGCTGACTCGGAGGTGTGACTCGGACCTCGGTAATGAAGAATGACTCGAGATAGAACTAGACCGTACGACTCTCTTACCTAGTAAAGACACATGGTGTCATAGACCAGTGACTTAATTCACTCGTATTAGTTGGAGTCGGGACTTTCCTTAATATATTCATTCTAAAACCAAATCCTAGCTTGTTGATGTCGAAAAGTGTCAAGGATCGGTGATCGGAGATAAGCCTACCAAAGCACTCTCGGATCGACTCCTTCGAAAAAGTATCGATGCCAAAAATGCATCGGGGATCGATGATCGGGGATAAATTTATTGTGGTTAAAATGTCTTTTTTGGTTCTTCTGGGTTTTCCCTACTATCTGCAATATCTTTTCATTCTTCGTTAACGTCTGTCCTCCTCGTATTTTACCGATGTCGAAGGGGAATCGACTATCGGTGATATATTTATTTGAAAAACTTAACGCAAACCAAAACTTCCTTTTTCTGATGCCAATGAATATTGGTGCTCAGCGACTGTTGTTTCAAAGTGGTTTCTATACTTACTTAAATTCTTTTTGATGCCGAACCTAAGTGCGTTGGGAGTAGTTTTTGGCTGTTGATTCCTAATTTAGGTGTTAAAGTCTTTTATCCATGGGGTTTCACAAGTTCAAACAAACCAGGATAGGTGATGAGAGTCATGAAAATAAAAAAGAAAAAAACATTTCCCAAAATGAATTCGAGTCAGACAGTGCAGAAGACCAAGTGGTACAAAAAAAATGAGAAAAAAATGATAGGGCTTTAATGTGTGTTGAGTGCTCAACACAGTTTCCTATTCCGTTCTTGAACGATGTTTATGCCAACAGTTATGCCATCACTTATTCCATACCCATTTTTTGTTGATTCCTTCACCTCAGTGTGTACTTGGTTAACTAGAGAGAGGGATCGAAGAAGCAGGTTGTCAGGCTTGTGGGATTGATGAGGCAGGTTTTCAGGCCTATGAGAAACTCTCTCCATGTGAGAGAATTATTGGGAATTAAATTCCCGATGGAGCCCAATTGCAACTATAGTGCTCTGAGACTTCTTTTCCGGCATGTTGTTGAAGCCCTGGAAGGGAAGTGGGGCAGTTGAAGGACTGTTGAGAAGAGAAGGGGCACACTTCCTTGGGTGGGACATGCATGTGGAGAATGAGAGATTGTAGGTTGATACTTTGAGTAGTATCCCCAGACAAAAACCTTCCTATTATCTATGTAGTTTCATCCTGGTTAGAAATCCCTTTACACGGGTGGAGTTTAGTCCCAACTCTGGGGTGACCCAATGTTGAGAGTTCTGAGTAGCGTGGTCTAAGGTTGGGAGGATCACAGAAGGTATGCACGCAGTTGATGGTCTTATTTCAAAAGATAAGTATCAATTGTGTGTTAATTTACATGCTATGTAGTTATATGTGTGTTTATGTATACGGGTTTTGCTAGTGTATGTTGCATGTATAATTTTACTGTGTATTTATGCATGAAGTTGTGTAGTTTCATAATATATTTGTTTATTTAGTTTTAAATTTATATGAATATATACAGTGGGAATGGGATTTTTATGTGGCATATCCCAGTGGCAAAAGGTTGCAGATGCTACAAATTGGTACTATCCCAGCAGCCTAAGGCTGTGGATGATACAAATTGGTATCAAAGCTCTAGTTTCCAACAATGAGCCTGGATGGGCCATGTAAGTTGAAATTATAGAGAATTTTTCATAGATAATTGAAGTTACAGAGTACTAGGATGGATTTGAGGGAACACCTTGACTGTGTTCAAAATCTTAGGAGGTTTCACGGTTCAAGAAAGATAACAGAGGAAGGAAACCACAACAACCTTGGTTTTGGGCCACAAAGTTAAATTTTTGTCATTTTATCTATTCAAGAGAAGACATATCCCTCACAGACATCATATCCGGAGAATTTGTGTGGTTATTAACCCCTCAAGTCCTTAGGACTTCATTGCTTCGACAATTTTCAACTAGTTGACAAAAAGAAGGAAAACTTCTCCAAGCCTTGGAGTCACGAAGTAGATATCAACCATAGATATCTGGGAGAAGGAGGGTTGTTGGATCCCTGAGTGGTTTGGAAATTCAACACTCTAGGAGAATTGGGTTGTGGTTGTATGGAGTAGAGTTTTTCATGAAGTATCAAAGTCCAAAGCCAATCCAGACCATTCGTGTTTGTAGACACGTGTCCATAGATTAGCAAGTGTTTAGAGTTTCGGTGTTCAGGAGTTTTGGAGAGTGTTATGGGAGAAACCTCTGAAGTCCGGAAGTCCAACATTTGGGATCTTTGAGTTAAGTTGAAGAAGAAACCTTCGAAGCCCAAATTTCCAAAGCTCCAAAGCCCCGAAGCTCTAGTTAGTGTATGTTTGGAAATTCAGCGTCCATGTGTTTTGTTGTGTTGTGATTTAAGATCCTCCGAAGCCCGGAGTACTGATGTATTAGAGAGTCGGAGTGATGTGGCATGATGACACCACCTAGGGTGACGTGGACCAACTTATGAGTGCCACATGTGATCTTGATTCATGCCTTTCACTAAGCTATTATGACAATTGGAACTTGATAGGTGTCACTCGTTGATTGGTCCATGTCTCATCTCCATATTTTTGACACGTAGCACCCTTGGTGTGTAGTGCTAAGAAGACTCCAGCATTTTGGAAACTCGGCGTTCATGATTTTTTAAGTGTGAATTTGTAAATACCTCTGAAGCACAAAGCTCCAGAGAGCCTCTCTAGAAGTTCTCTAGTTCGACATTCGGGAGAAATAAGGTGTGATGTAGAAAGAACTCCCTAAGCTCTGAAGAAACATAGCCATGAAGCTCTGAAGGTGTACCGTGCAGGATTTTTCAAGTTTGATGTTCGAGGGAAATGAGGTGTTAATTTAGTGGATCCCCTGAAGCCTGAAGTCTCGAAGTACAGGAGCCCCAAAGCTCTGAACAAGCGTATTTTCGAAAGTTCACCAATTAGGCATTCAGGGGAAATGAAGGGTGATAAAGATGAAACCTCTGAATCCTGAAGTTTCAAAGCCCCAAATTCCCAAATATACATATAATGACCTTTTAGCTAAGAGCTTAGTCATAGCTTATGGTCACATTAGTTTTTGGCCAAAATAAAAGGGGGATACTACCCGAATTTTGATTTTTAAAGACAAAAAAAAGGCATAGAGAAGGATCCCTTGGGGTATTTGACTTATTCGGACCTACAAATAAGGGAAATTATAGAAGCCTGTAAAACTAAAGAGAGGATTCAGGATGGGTCCAAGAGCTATTTCGGCTCTGAAGAAGAAGAGAAAGTGTACAGGGATTTCATCACAGAAAAGACAATTTTATAATATCCATAACTTCTTGCTCAAGACTTAGAATTGAGCAAGGGAGAAGTCATTGGAAAGATATTAGACAGTAGATTATAAATGTTCACCCAGAAAAATTGACCTAGGCATTCAATTTCTCAAGAAATCAGAAGAAATAAGTATGATGTATTATTGAACCATAATGGTTCATATTTTCATGAAATTGTTGAGTCAATTAGCCTAACAAGTTCTGTTGGCTGCACATTTTTGCAAAGTTAACAACAAGTAGAACATAACAAAGTCATTATAGAGTGTAGAGGGATGGATGATACACAGGGGGATTACATTCATAAATATGAGATCAGAGGGATGGATATCCATATGGGCATTGAAGGAACAAACTCAAATGGACATGGAGAAGGAAAGGAAGAAAGCATGAACTTGGCAAAGACAATTAAAAATTTTCAGAAGGATGTCCAAATTCATAAGGCTGATAATGAAAATATTATGAAATCGAAGGAGCTGCAGGAGGAATTCAACATAAAATCATTGCATATCTTGGACCAAATATAAAAGAATATGGATAACGAGAATGGCTCAAGAAAATCAGGAAGTCATAGGTCTCTTGGTGAGAAAATAAGAAGAATAAGTGTTAGCATAAATCACCATCACTCACCGAGGAATTCCAATAGGAGAGAACACAGTAGCTCAAGTCCATCTCCTATCAAAAATCATAAGAGGTCTTGGGTGGATGAGCTACAAGGAGAAATGAACAAAATCAAACCTCCTACCTTTGATGGTGAGCACAAGAAGGATGAAGATGTCGAGACATGGATGCTAGGCCTGAGAAAATATTTTCAATTACATAACTACTCTTCTGGCGCAGAAGGAAGAATTTCCATTTATCAACTCAAGGGAAAGACATCCATGTGGTGGTATCATCTTGTGTAGGTAAAACACATTAAAGAGAAAAATGTTACTTGGAAGGAATTCAAGAAGTATTTTGAAAAGAAATACCTGAATAAGAGATATTATGACAAGAAAATGAAAGAGTTCTTTGAACTCAAGCTTGGGAGTATGACCATAGATGAATATGAAAGAAGGTTTTTAGAACTGTTGAAGTATGTTTCTTTCATCAAAGATGAGACAGTTAATATTAATAGGTATTTGAGTGGGATGCCATCATTCGTCAGTGACAAGATACAATATGATGATCCCAAAACATTGGAGGAGACCATAAGGCGAGCTAAATCCCTATATGATCAACATAGAGCAAGGCCAACTTTCCAAAAATCTTGGGAAGACAAGAAGAAATATAAGATGGAACATAGGAAGAAGGGGACTAAGCCACCATTCTTCATAAATAATCCTCAAGGACAACCAGCTTCTAGAGAACCCAGAACAATTGAGACGTGGGGGCAAAGGCCGAGGCAACCACCTATTCAATGTTGGGGATGTAAAGGAGATCATATGTATAGAGATTTTCCTCAAAGAGGTGAAAAAGTGAGAATTGTTCACAATGTAAAGTAAGATGAAGCAATAGAGGACATGGGTAGAAGTGTACCAAGGATCTATGCATCCCTGGACAACAAACAAGTAGAGTTTCAATCACATATGATTGAAGTGGAAGGTATGATCAACAACCAAACCATTGCTATTTTAATTGATTTAGGATCTAGTCATAGTTATATAGATCCTAATATGGTGGAAAGCTTTCATTTGCCAAGAAGAAATCATGGAAAATTTTGGTTTGTGCAGTTGGATACCAGAGCCAAAAGGAAAGTTAATGATATGGTTAAGTTATGTCCATTGGACATTATGTACTTAACACTGAGGAATATTTTAATATCTTTCCTTTAGGTTCCTATGTTTTTCTAATTGGGATGGATTGGTTGGACCAACACCATGCTATCCTAGAATGTCATAACAAGACAGAGCCCCAGTTGTAAATGTAATTATGTGATCACAAATTACTTCTTCCCCAAGGTGATATTCCTCTACCCCAAGGTGATCTTTATTTTTCTCTGATCACTATACATGTTTGATTCATTTTTCCATCAATGACAACACACAATCAATAATGCCAACAAGCGCAGTTCTTCGCATGGTTACAGTCATTGGAAATCTCTTGGCGAGCAAAAGATGATGGTAACCTCTAAATGAGGCTTTAAGATAGTTGAGTAAAAGTGAAAATTTAATTCTCCATCCCTTAAATGGTATTTAAGGGGTTGGGTGTCTTACAGAGCGGTATCATAGCAGACAACAATACTTGGCCTTCTTGGGCTCATGAAAGAGTCGAATAAATTTTCTTGGAAAACATTAAGGGGGAGGGAACCCTACCCTACTCTATCCATAAGATATTATTTGAAATTTACTATTGAAAACAGAGATGAGACATTCTGTCATTTTTACACATTTTAAACCTTTATTATATGTTATTGTTATATGATAAATGATGAAGTTGATTTCACTTTACAAAATTGCATGTGTTGTTCATAAACTAGTGGATAATTAACTAACATAAAATGTTGTTATCAACTCTTAAATAGTTAGTAGACAAAAAAGAAAACTACAACATAAATAATGGTGACAAATTGTGAAATGGGAGAAATATCCCATAACATAGAAGAAGAGTCTGATGAAATAAGAGTGGTGGAAACCCCTCCATATTTGGTTGAAATTGTAATATCCTTATGGAAGAATTAAATATCTTTAAAGAAGACAATGCAAGGCTTATAAAAGAGAAATAAAAATGAACTGAAATAAATGCAGCTTTGCTACAAAGCTTGTTAGATATATGTTGAAAATTAAGTTGTCATTGGTATCAACTCTAAAATAAGTCCAAGTAATGGGTGTATTTGAAGAAGTATCCAAAGTGGTCCCCTTATGGAATATCTCTCAGCATGGCCCTCATGTGAATATACTTTGACGAAGTCTACAAGAAGTCTTGAAAATCTGACCAAGTGGTTAAGTTTTTAAGAAGCCCTGACGGTGAGGTCATGGAGCCCAAAGTTGATTGAATAAGAGTGCCATGAAGGACATTGAAAATGCATGTTACACATCCATAGATTGATATTCTTCATCATGTTGTTTCCATTGGTAGGTGGTATGCCACATGGTTCCTCACAATTGAGGAGATATGACCTCTTGAATATGGAAGATAGAACGTATGGTTAAGAAGCCCTAAACAGTTGTAACAAGAAGTCAAAAGTCGGTCCCAAATTAATTAAAAGAAGAAAAATTGTTGAAAACAAGAATTTACAAGTCGGTCCAATTACAATGAATATTAAAATAAATATTAATTATTTGTTGGTAAAGTCGGCCTCAATGTAATAATCATTAAAAAATTAAATTGATTTTTATTTGGGTGAAGTTGGCCCTAAAAAGAGGGTGCCAGATCTAGTATAAATAAGGAACCTAGGAGTTCATTTGTTACATCAACTCAAGTGATTTTTATACGAGGTAACCAAGAAGATATGAGGTGAATTTAATATGGAATATGAAGTGAAGAAGGGTGAAACTCCAAGGGAGGATGAAGTCTTGTGATGATGTGTTCTAAGCTTCCGGTTCATTGTATTTTTGGAGATACACTATGTGGAAGATAGGTTTTTGATTAGTCCTCAAACTAGTCTCAAACAAGTGTTATGAGAAAAACAATAATAACTTATTCATAGAGGATCCAAATTTTGTGAGACTATTTGCATTGGAAAGAGTACACTTTGTTGTATGTTGTGTGTGATTTTTAGAACTAGATATCAAATATTCAATGTGTGGTGTGATCTACAAGTTCTCTCTCTAGAATAGGCCAAAATTCACCAAGGTCTTCCATTTTCACTATAAATCCTTTTCATGGACAATTCAAAGAGTGAAACTTGGAGGAATTTCAAAGAAGATATTGACGAATATTTGGTACAAGTTTTATATCCTTATTAATTACAAGTACAAATTTATTATTGTTTAAATTTAGGGTTTGTGACTAATCCAAAAACTAGTCCCTTGAGATTGAGGCAAAGTTTGATGAAGATGATATTCTCTTGTTGCTGAAGTTAAGGAAGGTCTGCCTTATGATCACATACACCAGGTTTATACATGACTAAAGGTATGCTTTATATGTGTTCTATTTTGATGGTTATGGTATATGCTTCATGCATATCTTGGATGGTTTGGCACATGCTTAAGATATTCTTTTGGCATATGGTTTGAGGAGCATCTTGGATATAGGAAACATAGATTGTGATGTACTTTGGTATATGTTTACATGTTTGAGGCACATATTGGTACATGTTTGATGGATTTTATGGTACATATCTTAGTACATGGTTGATTGATGTTATGGTACATGATTTAGTACATGGTTCATGGATGTTATGGCACATGTTTGAGGCATATCTTGGCACATGGTTTATGGATATGGAACATGCTTGTTATATGGATGATATGGAACACATGTCTTAACATATGATTTGATGTACATATTGGTGTATGATTTATGAGAGTGGATCTAGTCTTATTGATGATGTTATTAAATATGAGGTATCAGTATTAGTGATAGGGACAGTGTCAGGTTGGATGATGATAATGATAGGTTGAGTATTAGGGGAAATTATTATCAGTGATAGGTTGAATGATGATAGTGACAAGTTGATTATCATGGGTAGTTATTATTAGTGACAGGTTGATTATCAGTGATAGGTTGATTATCATGGACATGCTGATTATTAGTGACAATGTCGATGAAAAGTTGAGTCTACACTTACATTTCATGGTGGAAGGAAAGGGAAATGAAAGGGGATCGTACCCTAGTTCCAGTTGGATACAAAGAATATAGGGAGTTGGATATTCCTTTAGGTTAGAGCCTATAAATCAGGGGGTTGTAGCCTCCTTCTGGTTGGATCCAAAGAACACAGGGAGTTGGAGCTTCTTTCATGTTGGATAATGTAAATTAGGGGGTTAAAGCCTCCTTCCAGTTGGAGCTGGAGAATTTGGGGAGTTGTAGCATACTTCAGGTTGGATATTGTAAATAGGGGGTTGGAGCTTCCTTCTAGTTGATGATGGAGAATTCAGAAGTCGGTGCTTCCTATGAATGTAAAATTTTGATATATAAGAAATAATTCCATGGTTTTCTCCCATTTGGGTTTTCACGTAAAAATATCTTGTGTACTGTGTATGATGTGATGCATTTTTGAATGATACTATTTATGGTTATATGTTCATGGTATGTTAAATGAAATCATAAGTGAATGGAATCATTGATCATTTAATGTTGTGATTGAAATTGGTAAAATGTACCCAATACTGATTCACCCCCCCCCTCTCAGTATAGGTGAATATTCCAAAAATATAGAGAGATAGAAACAACATGGACCAACAACCAGTGATGTGGATAGATGTCAGTTCAAGAAAACCTAGATTCTACCTAAGATACAAAATCTTGTCCCTAAAAGTAGCAACACAAGGAGAAGCACCTCAAAGAAGGCCCAACATGGATCCAAGAGGCATGATAACATTAAGGATTCATATGGACAATCCTCTAATGATGAAGATGACAACTCCAAGGAATCGTCCAATAGTGAGACTAGTTCACATTCTCATAGGAGAAGAAAGAGGAGGAAACATTCTAAGATCCATGACCCCGATGAACTTAAAAAATCCAAACCACCCACTTTTGATGGAGAAATTAAAAATGGGGAAGAATCAAAAGTGTGGTTGCTTTTCTTAAAGAATTATTTCAGATTCCATGACTACTATGAAAATTTGAAGGCTTGAATAAACATTTTCAACTTGAATGGAAAGGCCTCTATCTGGAGGGAAGACCTTAGAAATGTTAAAGGAATTCATGAGAACTGGTTATCATGTAAACAATTTGAGAAACACTTCAAGAAGAAGTACATGTCTAAAAGTTTCTATGATGGAAAGACTAAGGAGTTCTATGAACTGAAGCTGGGATAGCTCACCATAGATGAAAACATCAACAAATTCCTAGAGTTAATGATGTATGCACCCTATATAAAGGATGAAAAGGTGAAGATGCAATGATTTATTAGTGGGATGTATCAATCCTTCCGAGATAGAATTGAGTTTGATGAATGTAAGACCTTATAAGACACTATTCGGAAGGAAAGGTACTTCTATGAGAAATTCAAGCACAAGGAAAAATCTCATAAGGATTGGAAGAAGAAATGTAAATTGGGATTCAAGAAGAAGGGGTTAAAATCCACAAGATTTAATAATCATGGGAAAATATCTAAGACGATCCTTCCTAATAAGAGTGAGTATCAACATAACTTTCCATATCAAAGTGGAAATAAGCCCTTTATATTAACCCCAAGAAAGACTAATAATACAAAGAGAGAGCCATTGAAATTTTGGTGATGTGGGGAAGAAAAATTTCTAAGGGACTTCCCACATAGGCAACGGGACAATAGGAGGGTTTACAACATCCAAGAATCTACCATAGTAAATGATGTCGCTAGGAGCATGCCACAAATTTATGTAGCCCTGGATAATAAATATGTTTAACACCAAGCTTCAGTTGTGGAGATGGAAGGTATGAATGCCAACCATCTTTTTTCCATTTTAATTGCCCCTGGTTCTAATTTGAGTTATTTTTCCCCTCAAACCATTGATAACTACAAATCGCAGCAAGAAAAATGCTATCACTAAGAGTCACACATAGACTACTATAAGTGCAATCCCAGTACCCATCAAAATATAAATGGATTAAAATGGTTTGGGTATATGGATCAGCAAGACTAGGAAAGAAAGGGAGAGGGAAACAACTTGTGTGTAGAGGTATTCCATTGGACAAGGATTCATAACATCCTAGAGATCAAAGGAAATCAAACTGTATATCAGACAAAGGGATATATAATGATGAATAGAAGCATGGTGAATATGACAAAAGGAAGAACATCCATTGTACATAAATCCTTTCTGGAAACAGATAAAGATTGCTTTGACAATAAACAATGATTTAATGGGCAAGCTACAACAGATCCTCTGTTGTTCATGAATCCATCCATCAATGGAAGTTATGATCCTCAAAACCTACAATATATTCAAGAAAAAAGATAACAAATAAATGAAAAAACACAAAATACAATATGATAACATCTCTCATGAATCTTTAATGGAAGAAACTGTCATTGCAAATAGGCCCCGAACCTTACAAATGAGCAACTAAAACTGTTCTTCCAACTCTCTCCTCTCTTGGCTGATGAATCCAACCCTTCCCTTCTCAAAATCCCTTTCATATATAGATAATGATATCTATATATCCTAAGGAGTTCAGAACCAAGGAGATACATAGGATCCTCCTCTATTTAGGAGTCTTGTTATAAAATATTCCAACAAAAACCTAACAAATTCCTATTTTCCAGGATCTTGCCTATTGTGATAAATTCCTTTTGAAACAGGTCATTCTACTTGATATGGAGATGGAACACATGTACCTCATGTCCAACTAAATCCTAGGATACCATTCGAGCCTTCCCTGATAGCTGGCATCCTTCCCATACCTCGAATTTTTCAAATTGTTAGAGTTTGCAACACCTATGACAGCATGCGTTGCGAACTTTCCTTTAGGTGATGATTTTGTATTTTCTACAAAAATATGAACTGGGTCGAGCTGATTTTTTGTTAGGAAGCCAAAAAACCCATTTTTTTGCTCCATGCCAAATTTCAGAGGAACCCAGATGGTAACTCAAAAGTTATGGGAAAAAACATCCTTTGTTGTGTGCTAATTCTTGCAAACTGTCATAAATTACCAATTCGCAGTGTCCACACTGCGAACTTTTCTATAGCATCTTGTTTCAATTTACCAAATTTTTTAACATCTCAAAACTTATGCCAGGAGTCTAGACATGTCAAAAAAATTCATTATAATGATATATGACTTAGAGGAAAGCACCACTACTGATACTCATGGATTACAACTCATAGCCATCACCAAAAAAATGTTGTAAAATGCATAAAAATAGGTTAAAAACATTAACAACATTTGCAACTTTAAGCCTGCTTCAGCAAATGATTAACCACACATTGTAAATTTGATAAGGGTTAGAATTCACTTGTTTAAGGCTGAATTTGAAAAGATGCAAAAGGAGAAAGTTTCAGTAGTTCTAGAACAGAGGGCTCACAACACAGTTCACAATGGAAACTAATATATCAGTAAAAGGACCTCCTCTCAACCTTCAAATAGCATGATAACCCTTATGAGGTATCCAATATACTTCATCTTGATGCATATAATTGGGGATTTGAACACACATGTCTGCAAAATATTCAACCTCCAACACTCTCCTTCACCCAGTTCACAGTGCAAATTCGCAACGCCTGGCTTAAACACAATTTCCACACTTGGAGGAAGTTGTTAGAAATTTTATGACATAATCCCTGAGAAATTGTTTAAAATACAAGCTATGAAAACAATAAGATCTTCTTTGACATGATCCTTAAATGAAATGATAACAATTGAATGCGTGAGATACTTATGAATACGCTACAAACTCTCATGTGAGTTGGAATCACATACAATTGTCTTTAACTTGACATTTAAACATATATATGATGACAAAGGGAACTTTATGTACAACTGGAGGTGTGACCTGTCAACGTAAAAATGTAAAAATTAAAGGTGTGACTCATTTTGAACCCTACAATTCTATGTGATAACATTTGGATCCACAGGGGATGGGATGCTCCCTATGAGCTGCCAAGAACATGCAATTCTAGTTCCTTATCCTTTGGGTTATGAAGTCATCTAGTATCAAACTTGTGCAACCAATCCTCTGAAATAATTCAAGATCTGTCACTTATTCAAGCAAACTAAAAGACCTGCTGTAAACAAACCTCATAATACAAATATGATCACATTGTGAAAACTAAATAAAATCAAATTCTCTGGAAGCGAGATTATTACCTACACTACCCTACTCTAACCAAATCTCCAATTTTCTCAGGTAAATAAAAATTTCCACAGCAACCATTCAAGTATCTTCATGACAGAAATAATCCTATCTCTACCAATGGTTAATAGATAACAAAAAAAATATAACATAAGCCATAGAAACTCCTTCAAAAAATCATACTCACCCACAATTGTTGGTGAAATGATGAAATCTGAAATTTTCAAAGAATTTGAAAGATATGACTCCAATTAAACTATTATTGGATCTTCGAAACCATGATCAGAAGCTTGCTGATTCAGAAAAGAGAACTGCCAATGCATACATTCCATATTACTGAGAAAGATTTGAGTTGTTTGTTCTTTCGAGATAAACTCTTGATCGTCAAAAGTAACAGTTTCCTCTTCAGAAAAATGATCATATGATAATTGTATAGTAGGAGTTAAAACATTATGATTGTGATAAGCTATAAATATATAGTTATCTATATAATTATCCTTTATTGGATGCTCAAAATGATTTGGAAAATGATCATAATCATGATGTACATTCATGTCCATGAAAATATCTGAAACCAATGAATAATTTTGTTCCAAATCTGAATCATACTTACACTCTTCTTGTTGTTCCTACACATGCAGATATTTAGGGTAAATGTGTTCTCAAATCCTTTTTCAAACTCGATTTTTCTCCTCGACTTCTTCAACATCCTCAAACAACCGTCTTAATGACGAATATTTCCTTTCTCTCAGGAAAAGGACAAGATCATGATGTTGAGGTTCTATGTAATAAACCATAGCTGCAGTTTCTGAAGGCTAGATCTCCAATGCCATGCTATGATAAAAAGTATGAAATCTCTCATTGAAGATAGCTAGAGATTCATCTTCTTTTCTCCTCAAAGTAAAAAAACTCAGTTAAGTGTTGATTGAAATACTTTTTCTCTCCCCAGTATCTTAAAAATTCATTATATAACTCAATCCATGAACCAATGGAATCAACTCCCAAAATCTTAAACCACAAAGAAACATCCCTAAACAAGGATTTGGAAAATAATCTCACGGTAACATCTTCATATACTATCTCAAACTGATCGATAGAGTTCTTAAAGGCTCCCAAATGATTCTTGGAAGTGATATGATCTTCTCCATAAAAATGAGGAAGATACTCAAATAAATTAAGAGGGTAAGGATGAAGGTGAGATGGAAGACTTAAAGGTTTAAACATTTTCTCTTTGATTCTAGTATGAACATCAATGGGTTGAAAATGAGGTTTAATAAGATGATTGCAAGGTATAACAAATACTCTAGGAGGTAAATCAGCCTCATGATTCCCATGACTATAAGGTTGCTCAATTTCAGGATGGATTGAGATATGAACTTCATCTTTTTCAATAGGATGAGATGAAGAGACATGAGCAACGTCTACAACATAGGAAGAATGGAGACCTTCTTCTTCCAAAGAGGGTTATACAAATGAATGTTCATGATCATCAAAGTAAACAAAGAAAAGGATCATCCTTCTTATATGTAAAGGGAAAGACTGGAAGGAATTGATGAAAAAGAACAAAAGTTCATGGAGAAAACTAATGAACTAATACCTAGATTTTCCCTTCTGTATTTTCATCTTTCTGTCTGCAAGATCCTTCCTCCAGTGGATTCTTGATTATGGAGTCATCGGGTAGATGATTACATTCAAGTTTTTGTGTTTTTCTCATGTCTACCATCAAGAGTTGGATCTTCTCAATGGCGTTCTCCCATAGAAGATTTCTTCACTTCCGTCCCCGGCAACGGCGCCAAAATGTTAGCACTGAGAGTCAAACTTAGACTATTGTAAGTGCAATCCCAGTACCCATCAGAATATAAATGGATTAAAATGGTTTGTGTAGGTGGATCAACAAGACTGGGAAAGAAAGTGTAGGGTCCGAATAAATTAAACAACCATTTATTTTACAACATAGCTGTAAAATTCAAGAATTTCTATAATTTAGCACATTCGCATACAAATTTATCAATAATAATAAAATTTTATAAAAGATTAAAAACAATTGCATAACTTTTAAATACCTGAACCTGATGCTAATAACCCTCCGTTTGTCCTTTACCTTCTTGACCGTTGTTGCACTGTAAAACACTGCCCAAAACCTAGTTCCTCCCTACCAACTAGGTAACTTCCTAGCTCCAGGATATCATATGGATATCCTGGCCCCCGTGCCCAAAACCTCCAGCAACCTCGGTGCCTGACTAATACAATCCCACCCCATAATTTCACTTCTCTCTACAAATCCCAGAGCTCCCAAAATCCATCCCCCCCCCCATAGAATGACCTCCCATCAACCTCCTTCCCCTCC
>ML814339.1:0-60489 GCA_009831015.1 Picea engelmannii | reverse complement strand
TATATATAATTTAAATTTACACTAGCGTATTAATACCTTTTAATAAATTATAAAACTAAAATTTAATCAAATTAAAAAAAAAATGAAAATTTAATTTATTCAAAAGGGCATATTAATATTTTTAAATTAAACTATTAAACTAAACATTAATATATATAAGAAAAATCCTTGGCATTCGTTGGGAGCCTTTAAGGTCAAGCTTCTGGCATGAGGCCCACGTGCCCAGCCTCCGGCTCTCAATACCAAAACCTAAGCTCGCTTCTTTCCTCGGCTCTTGGCACTGGTGTTGGTTTGGTCTGGCTTGCTTGAATGGAGGAGTAGGAGGAGAGGAGAGCAAGCAAATGAAGAGCCTACACAGGTTCTTCTTTTCACTTTTCCATCATCAGATTACTCTGTCTTCGTGTTAGTTAGCTTCAGTGGCTCTCCAGAAGAAATAAGAAGGCCCTATATGAAGCGATTGAAAAACTGAAAATAGAGTTGATGCTTCTGGGTTTCATATCTCTTTTACTGACAGTGGGACAGAAGCCCATTTCTATGATTTGTATATCAAAAAAAAATTAGATTATACTATGCTTCCATGTAAGAAGGAAAATGATTCTGGTGATATAAAGGTGGAAGGAGATAATGACCAAGGAGAGGAGCGCAACCGAAAATTTCTATGGGAATCTATGTTTTCTAAACAAGAGGTCCCATGGAGACGCTTCTTAGCTGCTGCTGAGAGTAGCGAACATTGTATCTCCGCACATGGTAAATATGCCCTTGTCTCCCAAAGTGGCATGAATCAGCTCCACATCTTCATCTTTTTGCTAGCAGTTCTCCATGGCGTTCTTTACAACTTACATGGAACGGAACAAGGGTTTGGTCTGCTCTTGCACGTTAAATTTAAGGTTTGTTCGATTATTTAAACTCGCTCATGGTTTGATTCCATAAATAAATCAAAGAATTGTTTTTTATTGGTATATAATGGCGGCAGTCGGAGACGAGAGCGCTCAAATTCCGCCTCCCGAGGAAGAAATATCGGTGTCTGAGAGGGGAACTCTACGTAAGAAACCTTCATTTTTGAGATGGTGCTTCGAGTCGCAGTGCTAGTCAGTGGAGGTGTTGACAACAACGTCACCCTCAGGCTAGTCTGCGCTGCAGGTCATTCCTGCACCGCTTTCTACTTGGAAATTTGGTTCCAGGTAATACACTTTCATTGGCAATAGTTATAAGAATTATGAGTTATAATGTCTGTGAAATCGGGTCTCTGCACCTCTTTTATGCTCTCTGTCTGTGTCAGGGAAAAGTGGGAGGAGAGGGAGTATCTACCTCTCATGTTAGGATTTTTTTTTCTTGCAAGATTTGAAACTGCGACCACCAGTTGGGAAATTCATTATTCTCAGACAAGTACTACAGTGTTTTTTTATTTATTTATTATTAGAAGAATGTTTGTGGCTACATTGCTATCAGGATTCTCCCATCTATTGAATCTGATGCATATATGGACGACAAAAAAAACACTCTTGTAGGTATCTATACGATCTGTCCCTTTTTGGCTCTATGGTGCCTGATTGCCCTCATAATAACTTTTCTCAACCTCTAGCTATAATGGAGAAGCACCTTGTTTCTCATACCTGTGTGAATCCTTGCACACCAAATCTAACTGAAACATTTCTGATTCCTTGCATGCGATATCAGGTTGCAACAAATTCAGACCAGGTATTTGTATGGCTATGAATTTGAGGGTTACAATTACTAAAATAACGCGTGTATGCTCATTTATTGTTAACTGTAATAGGTTTAATATGGTACCTGTGTTAGGCCATTAGCAACATAAAATTTTGTATTCCTTTCTGACATAGACTCGTTCCGATCTAATAAGTTCTTTTTTTTTTTGGTTTGAAAAAAAATGGTGACAAACGAACTCCTGGTAGACAGCTTAATACTCCGCCAACCTCAGCAATAAACCAGTACCTAATTTGCAATTTTGTTATATATTATAAATATATTTTGGCACAAGAGTTATTGCAGAGTTATGTTGTGGAAATATGTCTTTTTTTAGGCAGTAATAATTTTGTTCAACGTTGTTTCCTTACTTTATGTTTTTACTCCTGCTAATTTTGAAATATCAGTTTTAATTGCATTTTTTTTTTTGGTGAAATTGAAGTCTGCTGAATTTTATTATTAATTATATTTTCCCTTTTCTAACCTTTCTAATTTCTGTCAGTAATTCCTTAAACAAGAAAATCATGACCCCACACTATGTCTAGGCTTACATTTCTGATTTTCTTAGGCATGTTGCATGATAGAAAGGTCAACTGCCGGAACATGTTTTTGTTGTATTATATGGTGTCTAATAAGTTCTTAAAGTGACCGGTACTTGTATTTTCAGAATATCAAGTATTATTCTTATGGTGGTCGTTTTGGTTGTTTCATAAGCTAATATTTAGAAGAGCTTTATGTTGCCACTTTTCCTCTGTGGTTTGTGCAAAAGCTAATCAAGAAACAACTTCATTAATAGGGAAACAATCAGTTAATCACACATTTACATGATTTCGAAAAGCTTCATTTTACCTGTACTTTCTCTATGGTTTATGTAAAAGCCAATCAAGAAGCAACCAAGTTTAAAAAGGAGTTTACAATCAATCAATACCTTCACACAATATTCCATTTGAGTTGTTGATATATGGATTAGAAGTAACGTCAGAACAAAGCTCGCACTTGATGAATTGATTATATTTTTTTTTTTCAGAATTACAACCGAAGATCAACACTCGAAGTTGTCTCATGGAAATTCCTAGATTGTATAACAACCCTAGTAGTTAAAATTCGTGTTGCATTTATTTTTATTAATTTTTTTTTTTTTTAATTAAAATTTCTATGTTTTGTTTGCAGGTTAAGCGGAGGGGAATTTGAGCTTGGAGTTTTGGCCCTTAGGCCCAGATTTCAAACAAAGGCTCTGATACCAAATGTAGGGGCCGAATAAATTAAACAACTATTTATTTTACAACACAGCAGTAAAATTCAAGAATTTCTATAATTTAGCACATTCGCATAGAAATTTATCAATAATAATAAAATTTTATAAGAGATTAAAAATAATTGCATAATTTTTACATACCTGAACCTGATGCTAATAACCCTCTGTTTGTCCTTTACCTTCTTGACCGCTGCTACACTGTAAAAAACTGCCCAAAACCTAGTTCCTCCCTGCCAACTAGGTAACTTCCTGGCTCCATGATATCATATGGATATCCTGGCCCCTGTGCCCAAAACCTCCAACAACCCCGGTGCCTGACTGATACAATCCCACCCCAAAATTTCACTTCTCTCTGCAAATCCCAGAGCTCCCAAAATCCATCCCCCAACCCCCATAGAATGACCTCCCATCAACCTCCTTCCCCTCCATATTCCTCCTTCACCAACTCCCCCGCCTCATTTACTCCCTACCTAACCCATTTATTACCTTCTTATCCTTTCCCGTTAATGCCCCTTATCCCCTTTATTTAATATATTATCCCTTGTAGTTAATATGTTATCCCTTATTGGGTACGCAACTTAATTTAATAATATAATTTATTATCCTCCTTTTATTTATTTACCTTATTAATTAATGAGTTAATTAATACTTAAATTAATCATTGACAATCATGAATAACTAAGTAATAATAATTAATTAGTTAATGTTATTTTAAGAAATAATTATGGTTTAGCTAATCTTTTAGGACAGTTATATTATTAAATTAATTATAATTAATAATCATATACATCTATTTAAGCAGGGTCGTTACAGAAAGGGAGAGGGAAACAACTTGTTTGGAGAGGCATTCCATTGGGCAAGGATTCATAACATCCTATAGATCAAAGGAAATCAAATTGTATATTAGATAAATGGATATATAATGATGAGTAGAAGCATGGTGAATATGAAGAAAGGAATATCATAAATTGTATAGAAATCCTTTCTACAAACAGATAAATATTTCTTTGACAATAAACAATGATTTAATGGGAAAGCTACAACATATCCTCTGTTGTTCATGAATCCATCTATCAATGGACACTATGATCCTCAAAACTTGCAATATATTCAAGTAAGAAGATAACAAAGAAATGGAAAAAATAATAAGACAATATGATAACAACTCTCATGAATATTTAATGGCATAAAATGCCATTACAAACAGGCCCTTAGGATTATAAATGAACAACTAAAACTGCTCCTCCATCTCTCTCCTCTCTTGGTTCATGAATTCAACCCTTTCCTTCTCAAAATCCCTTTCATATATAGATAATGATCTCTATCTATCCTAAGGAGGTCGAAACCAAGGAGATACATAGGATCCTCCTCTATTTAGGAGTCTTGTTACAAAAGATTCCAACAAAAACCTAACAAATTCCTATTTTCCGGGATCTTGCCAATTGTGATAAATGCCTTTTGAAATAGGTCATTCTACTTGATCTGGAGATGGAACACATGTACCTCATGTCCAAATAAATCCTAGGAGATGATTCTAACCTTCCCTGACAACTAGAAGCCTTCCCATAGCTTGAATTTGTCAAATTGTTAGAGTTCACAACACCTATGACAACATGCACTGAGAACTTTCCAGTAGGTGATGATTTTGTATTTTCTCCAAAAATATGAACTAGGTCGGGCTAATTTTTTTTTCAGTAAGTCAAAAACACCATGTTTTCCCTCCACACAAAATTTGAAAGGAACCCATATGGGAATTCAAATGTTATGGGAAAAAACATCCTCTTTTGTGTGCTAATTATTGCAAACTGTCATAAATTACCAATTCGCAGTGTCGATGCTGCTAAGTTTCCTATAGTAGTATGTTTCAATTTACCAAATTTGTTAACATCTCAAAACTTATTCCAAGAGTCCAGAGATGCTTCAAAACTTCATTATATTGATATATGACTTAGAGGAAAGCACCACAATTGATACTCATGGACTACAACTCATAGCCATCACCAAACAAAAGTTGTAAAATGCATAAAAACAGGTTAACAACATTAAAAACATTTTCAACTTTAAGATTTCTTCAGCAAATAATCAACCACACATTGTAAATTTGATGGGGGTAAGGATTCACTCGTTTAAGGCTGAATTTGAAAAGATGCAAAAGATGAAAGTTTTAGCAGTCCTACAACAGAGGGCTCACAACACAGTTCGTAGTGCCAACAAATATATCAACAAAAAGACCTCATCTCAACCTTCAAATAACATGATAACCCTTATGAAGTATGCAATAGAATTCAACTTGATGCATATAATTGGCGATTTGAACACACGTGTCTGCAAACTATTCAACCTCCAACAATCTCCTTCATCTAGTTCACAACGCCATTTGGAGGAAGATGTTAGAAAATTTTATGACATAATCCCTGAGAATTTGTTTAAAGTACAAGCTTTGAAAACAATAAGATCTTCTTTGATACGATCCTTAAATGAAATGATAACCATTGAATGTGTGAGATACTTAAGAATACACTACGAAATATCATGTGAGTTAGTAGCACATACAATTGTCTTTAACTTGACATTTAAACAGATAGATGATGACAAAGGGAACTTTGTGTACAACTAGAGGTGTGACATGTCAAGGTAAAAATATAAAAATCAAAGGTGTGACTCATTTTTACCCCTACAATTCTATTTTCTAACACAAAACATGCTAAAATATGGATGGTACAACCAGTCCTTGGAACAAAGAGAAAGGTTACAGAGGTCACACCGACATGCCAATTCTTTATGAATGGGTTGTTTACCCATGAAACCCTAAACATACTCCCTTTAGGATCTTATTACATGTTGATTGGAATGGATTGGTTGGATGCCCATAAATCTAGGTTGGACAATTACAATAAAAAATTAGAGTGTGAATATGAGGAAAGGAAGAAAAGGACCCTATAGGGAATTCAAAAGCATGTCTTAGTGAGACAAATATAAGCCCTTCAAGTGAAGAAGTATTGCAGAAAGGGAGTATAAAGATGTGCTTCCAGAAGAGGTAACGGGCCTAACTCCAAGAAGATACATTTATTTCTCAATAGAACTTGTACCTAAAGCAATGTCAATGTCTAGATCACCCTATAGAATGAGTACACCTGAGCTAGTTGAGCTCAAATTACAATTGAAGGAGATGTTGGACAAAGGTTACATCTAACCTAGTGTGTCTCCTTGGGGATAACCAACCTTGTTTGTGAAGAATAAGGATGACACACTCAAGTTGTGCATAGACTACTAACAACTCAATAAGATGACAATTAATAATAAGTGCCCCTTTCTAAGAATTGATTATCTATTTGACCAGTTAAGGGGTGATACAATTTTCTCCAAGATTGAATTGAGGTATAGATACCATCAAGTCTAGATTAAGGATAAATACATCTACAAAACAACCTTTAGGACGAGATATGAGAACTATGAATTTGTGGTGCTACCATTTGGGCTTACCAATGCACCAACCATCTTCATGTTCTTGATGAATAATGTGCTCAACAAGTTCTTGGACATATTTTTGTTGGTTTTCATAAATGATATCCTAATCTATTCTAAGAATAGGGAAGAGCATGAACAACACCTCAATTTAGTACTTCAAGTGCTGAGAGAGCACAAGCTCTATGCAAAGTTTAGTAAGTGTGACTTTTTCCAAAAACAAGTCCATTACTTAGGCCATGTTATCACGGAGGAAGGAGTGGCAGTTGATCCAGATAATATAAAATCCATTATGGATTGGCCTACACCAAAATATGTAGCTAATATCAAATCCTTTATGGGCCTATTAGGCTACTACAAAAGGTTCATAAAGGGGTTTTCCAAGATTGGTTATCCAATCACCTCCGTTTAGAAAAAGGGAGTTAAATTTGTTTGGACAACAGAGTGTGAAGAGAGTTTTCAGCAGTTGAAACACCTTTTAACCAATTCAATTGTGCGGAAAATTGCAGACCTAAACAAGGACTTCCTTGTGTGTACAGATGCATGCAAGGAAGGACTTAGAGGAGTCCTCATGCAAGAAGGGCATGTGATTTGATACAAATCCATAAAATTAAATTAGAATGAAGGAAATAATGTGACACATGACTTGGAATTGGTTTCCATAGTACATGCTCTAAAAATGTGGAGGCATTACCTCCTAGGAAGAAAATTTGTACTTATGACAAACCATAGTGGGCTGATATATTTGTTTGACCAACCCAAACTTAATGCTAGGAAAGCTATGCGGATGTCTCTCGTTAGTGAATTTGATTTTGAAATCAAACACATTAAGGGAAAATAAAATAGGGTGGCTAACACCCTCAATAGAAGCACTTGGAAGCTATAAGAACCTCCGAATCAAACATCAAGGAAAGGGTTAAAAGTGCACAAGAAACAAATGTGTTTTTCAAAACCATAAAGGCATATTTAGAGAAAGAGACCATAGGAATTAAATATGATGGCTATCAACCGTTGAATGATGGCCTACTAACTTAAAAATGTCAGTTGTATATCCCAAATTGTGATTACTTGAAGAGGTTCATCATGGATGAACTACATAAAATAACATATACTGGCCATCCTGGTTATCCAAAAATGATCACAACCACTAATAAATTGTTTTAGGCTAGGAATGAAAAAATACAGAGTTGAATACTTAGCTAAATGTTTGGAGTGCCAGTAGGTTAAAGTGGAGCACAAGCACCCAACAAGTCTGTTGCAACCCCTACCAATCCCATATTGGAAATGGAAAACCATCTCCATGGATTTTATCATAGGATTTCCTAAATCAACCAAACACAATGATGTCATTATGGAAATTGTGGATAAGATGAACAAGGATGGTCACTTTGTCCCTCTAAAATCAACTTGCAAGGAAATATATATTGCCAATATTTTCATGAAAGAAATATTTAGGCTGCATGGTATACCAAAGGAAATCATATCATACAAAGATGCTAAATTTACTTCAAATTTTTGGAAGTCTTTGTTTGTTGGTTTTGGGACTAAACTATTATTTAGTACATCCTACCACCATCAAACTAATGGGAATATGGAGAGGGTAAACCAAATATTGGAGGACATGTTAAGGATGCATGTAATGCACCAACCCAAGAAATGGGAAGAATATCTACCCTTGGTATATTTTTCCTACAACCATGACTATCACAAATCCTTGAAAATGAGTCTTTTTGAGGCTCTCTATGGTAGACAATGCAATATTCCAATGAGTTGTGACAACCCAGTGGACAAAATTGCACTTGGGCTAGACATGTTAAAATAAATGGAACAACAAGTAAAACAAAATCTAAAAGTGGCCCAGGACAAATAGAAAATCTATGCAAACAGAAATAGGACTCCTAGAGAGTTCAAAGTGGGGGATCATGTGTATCTCCGAATTAGGCCCAGAAGAAGTTCCTTGATAGATAGAACTTGTGCCAAGTTGGCACCTTAGTTTTGTAGACCTTTAAAAATTTTGGATAGAGTGGGACTTGTAGCATATAGATTAACACTTCCTCCCATAGTGAAAGCACACAATTTTCCCCCATGTTTCATTACTGAAGAGATATATACATGATTCTAATAATATAATTGATTGTTATGTGATCTAGGTGGAACCAGAGGGATAATTCCAGCCAAAAACACAATGCATACTAGACAGGAAAGAAATCTCACTCAGGAACAAAACCATTGCATAGGTCTAGGTGTAGTGGAAACACTTTGTTCTAGATGAAGTTACATGGGAAATGGAGGATGCCATGAAACAATCATACCCGTTTTTGTTCATTGTTATACATAAACATCACATAGACAAGTAGAACATTAAGGACGATGTTCCTTTAAAGGGGATGGGATTGTGATACCCCTATTTCCCCCAGTTTGTAAATATAATTATGTTATTGTTAAGAGACTATGGACAGATCTATTATGTGTGGATTTTGGAAAATGATGAACCTTTTCTAAATAATGTAATGTGAATATTTATGTTATTGAATAAAATGAAATTCTTGAATGATTGCTAAAGGTATTTCCAATACAAATTATGATGCCATGAGAGGGAATGGTGAGGGGAACCAATAATTGTTGAGATGACCCCTTCGAAGCCAATACTCTGTTGGATTTAAAAATGTTTACACCTAGAACAATCATTTTTCCTAGAGAATTTATTTACCATTCAAGTTGGTAGGTGAAATTTCCTCAGAAATCAATGAGAGAATGGGCAGAGTACCCATCTGTAAAGTTCTGATCTGACCCATGAATTGGGGGATTTCACCCACACAATCTTGTTGTAGAAGGAAAGAAAAAGAGGAAAATCATGGAAAGAAGATCAGAGGATTCACACGAATGGGTCTAGAGAACATTCATGAAGAGGAAGAGCATGTGAAGCTATCTGGTTATGAAGATAACTGAGAAAATATATTGTTTTGGCTACATGAACTATTGGGAAATTCCTTCTAATCAAGTTGATAAATGAGGATTCAAAGAATTTGAGTGATTGAGTGAACAACCACAACAGACTCCCTTTCTTGGTGGATTGAATACTGGACTTCCAGTTTCATGTGGGAGAAAGAGAGGAACCTTCATCTCTTGTGGTTTGCTGAGAAAAAAGAAGAATTTCTCTCATGACATCATACACTGGCTACAGTGTGGCCAGTTGTGAAAACTACAAGAGAAGTTGTGCCTATGGTTGTGTAGAAAGTGGTACACCCTTCAAAATTTGCATCTCTTTCCATCTTTTAGATAATTTTATCTTTTCCAAATATTTTCTATGTTAAGTTCACACATATTTATAGAATGTGTTCCAGAGTAGTGTGAATTCCATTCTTTGTTTAAGAGGCCTAAGAAATTTAGGTGTAATTTATGAAAATGTTGCAGTTGGATATATTTGGTTAATAACCTCACTTCTTAACTCCTTGTGTTTTAAAAAGGAGTTTTTTGAGTGAATGTTATAGATTATTGAGTGTTCATACTCTATTTCATGTATTAGTGGTGATGAATGAACAATTAGAATTTCCACAGAACATCTGAAAAGGAAAAAGGTTTTATTTTTGCATAAGAATGTTTTGGTCTGAAACATCGAATATAAAAAACCAGTGCGATGAATCCGAAATAACTACCTCATCATAACAATGGTCGCAAAAGTATTAGAACATAAATAAAGAATGTTTTATTGTAAGTTTTCCTAAAACTTTTATACCAGAAAATTTAGAGGATATTAGTTCTATGTTTGGGCCTTAGTAAAATAGCTTGAATATTGAAGAGAGGAAAATTATTCCAAAATTTAAATAATAGGAAAAGAATGAGAAATAAAAACCCGATTTCTTGATTTGAAATAAAAAGAAATTAATAATTTGAAGCATTGTGATTAATTAAGTTACATTAGAATTTGGTAAGAGAGGAATTTTTATCAGGAGTTACATAGTAAATTAATTTCCAAAGGGGAATGATTTGGAAATAGTAACAATTCCTTGAAAATAGGAAAGAATTGCATGAAAGTAGGAAGACATAAATTATGGTATAAACACAGTTTTACCATGGAAAGTTTTATAGAAAATTTAATGTTCTGGAAAATAATTTAAACAAATAAATTTCATGAGATTTTATATGTGTGTTTGTTTGTGTGTGTTTTCTGAACAAATCTAGAATGAATGGTAAATACTGGAAATCCTCGGTGAATTTCCAAAGTTACCAGTAAATATTTTAATAATTCAGATAACAAACTGAGAAATCCATATATTAAAAACTACAACCTCTTCTCTGGTCTGTGAGGAATGGGAAGCTTGAAAGTTTCCCCTTCTATGGAAAGGATTAAACCATGCCAAGCTTCCCAGTTTCACTATTTAGGCTTTGCACAGGTTTCTCTGCGCTCCTGAGTGGATTTTTTGATAATGTATTTTTATTTCTAAAAGTTTAAGGTCTGGAAATTATAATTTTCCTTTTTCGTCTTTAAGGTATAAAATTAATGGAAAACATCCTTTCGGATCATGGCCTATGGTGTTAATTTTAAATACTATAATTATTAAATATTTATATTGTACCTTTTTCATCATTTGACCATCAGATGATGGGGATGGGAGCACGTGATTGGAGTCTGAAGATTTGAGAGTGTGATGGCTTGAGGGTTATAAGGTATACATATATTTTATGACATTAAACTTTCCTTTCAAATTTGGCTATTAGATAAACCAGATAAGCATGTACGTTTGGAGTCCAAAGATTCATAGTGCGAGAGCCTAAGACGTTAAACATTATATTATTAATTGAAAATATCAAGTCCCTTTCTGATCTTTGTCGTCGGGGAAAAAATGAAGGAAATGAAGATGTGGAGTATGAAATCCAAAGGTTTCATTATATCAAGTATTATAATAATATTTACAATTATCAAATCCATTTCTGAGCTTAGTTGTTGGAGAAAAAAAAGGGGGAATGAAAGTTTGGAGTGCGATGGCCTATCATACCATAAATGCTAAATATTACAATATTAAAAATTAATATCCAATCCCTCTCAGAGCTTGGTCATTTCAGATAGGAGAAGGGAGCACATGATTTGAGTGTGAAATATCAGGGTCTGAGAGCCTAAATTATTATTATTATAATATTAAACACTAGTGTTGCACTCCCTCCAATGAATTATGTAAGATTAATAAACCGCATGGTACGTTTAGGGTATGAAACCTTGATGTGACATACTATATATATATATATATATATATATATATTACATGAAGATTTCAATATCAATTTATAAGCTACAAGCAGTGATTTACATATACTAATTAAGGTTAATAAATTTAAGTGTAATATGGTCTAATTAATTTTATTATATTATAATATAATTGATTAAATTGTATCATGAGATAAGCATAATAAGAGTGATATATAAGTAACACAAAAAACCTTCTCATGACATGGGGTTCTCGAGGTAAAAGAAAGAGTAATTTCTTGATGTTACCATGCCAATAAATTCAACGAAGTCAAAATAAGCTTAGGATTTTAAATTGAATAAGGATCAAATAACACTAATAATGATTAAATGAATAAGATATTGAAAATGGTATTTTGATGTATTATGGAATAATTAATCCGATAATATTATTAATAATGGCCAGGTGTTAGCACATGGTTGGGTAAGTCGTGGTGCCCTATGATGATGTAGCGAGTCATGGTAGGTCTACACGTCAAGTAATGATGTTTCCACATGTATTAATGATTTGGAATCTGGAATATTTTTGAAGCGAAGGACTCTGAGAGGTGATTTAGGTTGTAGGTCGATAATCAAGTGAGACACAATCTCAGTCATATATCTCCAAGGTCCCCACGTAAGCTAAGGACATCATGAGCATAAGAAGGGTCATTAACCATCATGTAAGTTAGCAACTTCGAAGCAATCATATCTATTTATTTCCAAACCCAGAGGGTCGTTGGAATGGTAGGTCAGATATGTCATGGTGTGTGTGGTTGGAGAGAGTCTATCAGAGTGTATTTGAGGTTAGAAATATGCTAACCCTAATGTGGAGACTCCGATGAAGAATCAAATCCCCAAACTGTCGAAATGGGAAGTCAAATGGGTCAGGTGGCATATTCCATGTGAGAGCCATGATGGATGGCATGAGTGATGGGGAACCACGTGGTTTCCACATGGAACTAAAGATGAACTTAATGAATAAAAGTATGGAAACTTTGGAGACTATAACTTTTGATCCAGAGCTCAGTTCTGAGCATGGTTGCAGTGGTTGGAAAGGTATCGACGAGAAAGAGATGATGGTAACCTCTAGACGAGGCTTTGATATGGTTGAGGAAAATAAAAAATTTAATACCCCATCCCTTAAAAAGGTATTTAAGGGGTTGGGTGTCTTACAACACTAATCATGTGAAATATTTTTATAAATTATTTTTATATTTTTATGCATGGTTTTTTGTGTCTATTGTTGGATAATAAACTATTTGATGAATTATAGATCATGGATGTTTTATTTATATCAAATTATTATTGTTTTAAGAAATAATTATTAAACTTAGAGGAGTAGTCTAGGTACAACAAATCTATAGCATATTAGTTTTTTAAGTGGGAATCAAAAATAATTTTGAGAGATCCGATAATTTTTTAGAAGTTCTAGATTTTCATTATTTGAAGGTTAAGAGAAGAATCAAAGGGAATGACAAATAATTCAATATCAAATCCTCCATTTAAAAAATATCACTGTGAATATTGGGAAATCGAAATGTAGACCTGGATGGATCTTAAATATACATGGGACATGATGAAAGTGAGGTATGATGAGACCAAGATTAGAAAACAATGATGTCACACGAAAAAAATGAAAAGATAAAGGTGTCAAAGAAGGATTCATTAGATAAGTTTTAATTGAAATTGGTCTAGATACAAGAACTTTTCCCAAAGTAATTGCAATGAAAAATGCTAAGGAAGATTGGCACATATTGCAATGTTCTTTCTAAGTAACAAATCAAGTAAAATTGGTTTGTTTGTAGAATGTGAGGAGGGAATTTGAGAATATTCAAATAAAGGATAGTGAGACGATGACTAAAATTTTTTTCTATGAGCACAAGACATTGTTATCCATTTGTGCACCAATGGAGAGACTAATACAAACCATCTAATTTGTGAAAAATACTCAGATATTTTCCAATGAAATGAAATGCAATTTATATTGTAATAGAGGAAAGAAAATATCTTAGAATTATGAAGTCGAAAAATCTCGTGGGATGATTGTGATCTCATGAAAATATATTGGATATAATTTAGAAATATTAGAGAAATGTTTTACAATAAAGGGAAAAGTTGGAGAAGAAAGAAACAACACTTACAATTTCCAAGAGAGAAGGGGGGGTCATAAAATGATTCAATAGAAAGTGGAAGATTTCACGAAGGAAGTGATTCTGAACATGATTACATAGATAAGTTCCATATTCAATATCATTATTGCAAAATATTTAATCATTTTAAAAGGAGGTATAGGCTAAAGTAGAGCCACACACATAAAAAGAAGGGAAAATTCACTCATGATGAAGGAGAAAATTCCATATCTAATATTTTTATTTGTCATGTGGTGGAGAAATTTCAAGATGATGTTTTCTTCTTGATTCTAGTTTCTCTAATCATATTATTGGCAACAAGAATTTATTTGAGGAATAAATGAAATAATAATGAAAAAATGAAACTTGGAAATGCTAAGGAAAAAAAGTTTCAGAAAAACAATATTCATTATAGGCACCAAGCAAGATGAGGAAAACAATATTCAAGATTTTTTTTTGTCTTTTGGTCTTAAGAACAATCTTTGGAATGTAGGAAAGTTGATTGAGAAAAAATATAAAACAAAAGTATTCAAGAAACGTTTTTATCTTTTGTTATTAAGAATAATCTTTGGAGTGTAGGAAAGTTGATTGAGAAAAATTATAAAACATTGTTTGATAATGGATATTGAAAAATGTGTTGGATTACTAAGAAGGGGGGTGAATCAATAATCAATAATTTATACATGTTTAACCACAATTTATATTCCTTTAACTTGTTCAAAAATGTTCATCAATTCATCATTAATATGTTATGGCATCAAATGACATTAACATACATTAGTGCATAATAAACAATAATAGACACATCCACACAATGCACATTACACCCATATTTTACGTGGAAACCCAATGCGGGAGAAAACCATGGAATGTTTTTCTTATATCTCTTTAAGAATTATATTCAAGGAAGCAATAACTTCCAATTCTTTGTCTCCAACCAAAAGGAGGCTCCAACCCCATGTGTTCTTTGACTCCAACTGGAAGGTGGCTACAACCACCCAATTCTCTGGATCCAACCAGAAGGAGGATTCAACCTAAAGGAATATCCAAATCCCTTGTTCTCTAGCTCCAACTGGAAGGTGGCTCCAACCACCTATCCTTGCCCCATCTTGTCACCCTGAAATATAAGTGTCAAATGTAGACAACCTATCATTGTCATGGAATCAACCACTGTTATAGTCACTCTGTCATTGTCAACCTCTAACAACCTGTACCGAGAACTTGTAGCAATACATGTACCAACAACTTGTAACCAATGACCTATGCCAATAACCTATCACAATAATCTCATCAACCAATCATGTACATCGACAACTAGCACAACATGTACCATCACAAGTGCATCAACCATGCACATCATAAGACCTCAAAACCATCACCAATACCAATATATCTATGCCACTTCAACGATAAGCCATGTGCCAATATCACTACAAATATGTCCAACAAGATTACCAACAAGTTCCTCTAACAATGTACCAAGAATGTACAAATAATGTATCAATAACAAGTCAAACTATGCATCACCGAGATGTACCAACATCACCATACCATACACCTCATGTACATGCCAACTCATCAACTAAGTGTCTCATCCAAGAAATGAACATATACCTCAACCATATACCAAAACATACATCAAGACAACCAATAAGAGTCATCTAGAAATACATCACAAATCCATAATCCAAATACCATAAACCCTGACATAAAACCATGTGTCAAACCTCGTTGTTATGTATCCTAAAGAATGTACCATTTCATGACTAAATGTAACCATCAAAACATGAATATAAACATACATGTAAATATATAACATACCTGGTGTATGTTATCATAGACTTGCATACCTTCCTTAACTTCAACAACAAGAGACTAGCATTTTCATCAAACTTTACTTTAGTCTCACATGACTAGTTTTTAATTAGTCGAGAACCCTAACTTGCAACAATCATAACTATGTACCTATAATGAATAAAGGTCTTAAAATGGTACAAAATATTCTTTAGTGTCTTGTCTGCAATTCCTCCAGGTTTCACTACTTGGAACCTCCCAAAAAATGAGTTATAGCAAAAATGGAAGACCTTGTTGAATTATAGCTTATTCTAGAGTGAGAACTTATCGAGCATGTCATACGTGGAATGTTTGTTGTGTGGATATTAAAATTATACACAACATACTACAGAATGAAATATATCCAATGCATTTTGTCTCACTAAATTTGGATCTAATATGAATAAGTTATGATGTTTTTAACAAGAACATGTTTTTTAGACTAGTTTCAGGACTCGCCACAAACCCTATATTCCACAAAGTACAACTCCAAACCTACAACGACCCATAAGATGAAATTTTTATCAAAATTACTTAGATATTTGATCTCAATTGACTCCATAATTTTCTATCTGAATCATTCTAGAAAAAACATTATTGTGAAAATGGTGAGATGACCTGTAAATAACATACCTTAGAAAGCACCATCAAAAGACTTTATCCTCCCTTGAATTTTTGGACATCTTTACTTCATCTTCCCTTTGAAATTCACCTTATATCTCCTTTGGTTACCTCATTCACTTGTAGATATTCAATATTCTCAATAGGTTCTAATGGGGCACCCTTTCTCTCTTATTTATACTCTCCAGGTAGTTTCCTCTAGAAGTATCCACTTAACCACTTTTTCCACTTAGCCACTTTGTCCACTTAACTACTTTGTCCACTTAGCCACTTTTTCCACTTAACCACTTTTTCCACTTAGCCACTTTCTCCACTTAACTTACCCACTTTCTCCACTTAACTTAACCACTTCCCACAAATAGTAAGTTTTCAACTTCTAGTTGCAACTAATTTATTTTTAATTATTTTCTTAATACAACCACTTAAACCATGATTAACTCCTAGTTTCACCCATTTGACTATTCAACTTCTTCTAAGAGCTTCTAAAATAATTTTGACATCTTTGACCTTCCAGGCCTTCTAGAAAACTCATGAGGATTCTCCAACTTCACAAGGCCATAACTATCTAACCGTGAGGAGTTATGTGGTGTTCCACATATCAATGAAAAAGACACGAAATGTACTATCCATATAAAGAAGTCTCACCTACAAATATATTGATATTCATGACTTTATACTTTATACAAACTTGGTTCCCTTACCAATACCTTTGTTCTACCATAATTCACTACTGGACTTCTCCAAAGATTGACATAAATATACAATATCACTCTCCAAAGGTTGACATCAATAAAAACCAGTTATTCATCAATCTAAACCAATTGTCCCACAATATCCCCCTTTGGCATTGATGGAAACACCAACATTGTTGTCAACACTTACTCATGGAAACATTGGCATCTCTCCTCATCAATGTTTCTATCTCTCCCCCTTTGACATCAAGGGAAAAGGGTATCTCCATTTGGGGATGCTCCCCCTGGATGAACTCTCCTTGGGATTGCTCCCCTTGTCTAAATTCCTTTGGTATTTCTCTGCTTTTTTTATCCTCTAATTACTCTCTCTTTCCCTTCATATGAATAATATATTCCCTTTGGACCAATATTATCACTCTGATGCAATAATGAAGTCATATCTCTCATTCTCCCCCTGTGACCATCGCTCCCCTTGGAGTCATGCCTCTGTGATCTCTCCAAACATATAACTCTCTCTCCATGCATCTGAAGAATCTCTCCCTTTAACTTCTCTACAAGATGTCATGTATAACTATATATGTTTTCCTGTACATTCTTCCATTTGGAGTTATTGTCCATTGATGTTTCCTTGAATAATCAAATGACATATATGAAAAGCATTCAAAAATAAAACATTCAATAGTTTAAGCATTCAAGCAATCATCCAACATTATCTAAACCACTCTATGAACCAATATGTGAACCTAATCTCTCATCCAATGACATTTATCTGTCCATACCTTCTAATCCATATTTGTTCAGATTTTCCATGACTCTGCTATACAAATGTCCACAATGTTGACCCATCTATCATTGTACTTCTGTTAACTGACTGCTCTGAATATGCCTACTCAAACTCTGCAAAATGCTTGAAGATGGTCCTCTAATATGTAACAGCTACTACACTTACTCCCCCTTTCTAATATTCACATTACTTGGGAGTATCCAAGTTGGATGGCTCAAAACAATACCCACTCGGATGTGGAGTCATCATCATATTCATCGGTAGAATCAACATCTCTCTAAACTCTGACTTCATTTTTGTGTGTCTATGGATTCATCTTGCACTACAATTCCTGAAAGTTCAATCTCTTGGACTTGTTCTTTATTCACTTTTCCTTCTTTTCTTTCATTTCTTTTCCAAAAATTTCTGTATATGAAATCCTTTTTTTTCTTTATAGAGTTGTCTTTATTTTGTGCTATTGCCAATCTTGTGATCTCTAGGACCTAGTATTTCTTTAGCTTCTCTTATTCTTGATATTTTCTTTTCCAAATCTTGGTGCATATAATATATGTTTCTTTCTTCATGGATGGCACTATTGTACTTCTACAATTTCGGGCTATATGACTATAATTGTTGAATTTGTAGCATTAAATATTTTGTGGGGCCACATAATAATTTATTGCTTGAACATTTATTTCATAATCCCTGCAATCTGCAACCTTATGTACAAAGTTAGTACAATAAAAAAAAATGATCATAAAAGAAATTTACATATTTGGGAGTGAATTATCTTCTTTGTGGTGTAGTACTTATGAATTCCTTCCTTGATTGATCATGATCCTGATTGAAGCTTATTTGTAGCTTGAAAATGTAGGGTCTTCTTATGTAGACTTCTTCTTGATTCTTTTGCACTTGTAGAATGTTCTTCTTTAGGGGCTTCGATTCTTCTTTCTACATCAAACCTTTGATGGATTATGCATAAGTCCTTGGCTTCTCTTCATTATTTCCTTCTAGTACTTCAACTGATGATGTGGATGCTTCTGTCTCTTCAACATTCTTGTTGATCTTGACGGATTTCACTATTAGTGTGACAACTTCTTCTTCAATCTTTTCAACCTCTTCTTCTTTCTTCATCATCTAAGACTTCATGACTTCTTCTATTCTCTTCGATTCTTCAAGCATGATGTTTAATGTGATTATTTCTTCTTCAAGTATTTTCTCTTCTTGACCAAACTCTACCTCAAGTTGGTTTAGATCGTTAGTTCTTTCCTTAAGATGATCTGTCAGTATATTCTCTCTCATTTATGCTTCTTCCTTCTTTGTTGCTATGTTAGCTTTCAAATACTGCTTTTCATCTTCAATATTTTCCTCGATCTTTCTAGCTTCTTCTAGCTGAGTTATTAAGTTATCGATGACCTATTGGGATTATTCAAAAATGTGAACACTTTCCTTTTTTCTTCATCAATTATTTATTAAGTGACTTGTTTTCTTCTCTTTCTTTCCTTAGTTCATATAAAGCACTCATCATTTATGCTTCATAATTTTCTTCTATTTCAATTAGTTTTTCTGTCTCATTACCTTCATGGCATTCAACTTCAATATGTCCATGTTTTTCACAATTAAATAAAAACAACATACTTATGTTTATTATGTACTCTTCTTCTTCTAAATTTGTTTGACATGATAAACATTTTTCTTCATGTTTTGTACTTGCATCTTCTTTGGAATTCTTTGAATCTGTGATGGGTGAAGAATATATATCATGTAACTTATCCCAAATTTCTTTAGTTCATGAAAATTCACCCACCTTGTCCTTAACTGAATCATATAGCCCTTCCCAGATGAAATCCATTGCAATTATGTTGTTCCTTTTCAATTCTTTCTTGGCTGCAATATTTTCTTTCTTTGTAGCATTGTATCCTTTCACAATTGATTTCCAAATATCATATCCGTCTGCCCCTAAAAAGGTTCTTGTTTTTGTGCTCCAAATCTCAAACTTTAGACCACTTTGACCATAAAACATTGGTACTCCATTCTTATTATATTACATGATCTCCTTCTAGTGGTTAAATGTTTCCCTAAAGGAACCTGTTATGATACCAATTGTTGGATTACTGAGAGGGGGGGTGAATCAATAATCAACAATTTATACACTTTTAACCACATTTTATATTCCTTTAACTTATTCAACAATGTTCATAAATTCATCATTAATATGTTATGACATCATATATCATTAACATCCATCGGTTCGTAATAATAAATAATAGACACATCCACACAATACACAATACACCAACATTTTACATGGAAACCCAATGCGGGAGAAAACCAAAAAAATATTTTCTTATATGTCTTTAAGAATTACATTCAAGGAAGAACCAACTTCCAATTCTCTGACTCAAACTAGAAGGAGGCTCCAACCCCTTATTTTCTCCGGCTCCAATTAGAAGGTCGCTACAACCACCCAATTCTCTAGCTCCAACCCCTTAATTCTCAAGTTCCAACCTAAAGGAATCCCCAACTCCCTGGTTCTCTAGATCCAACCGCCTGTCATTTCCCCATCTTGTCAGCCTAAAATATAAGTTCCAAATGTAGACATCATGCCACTATCATTGAATCAAACACTGTCACTGTCAACCTGTAACAACCTATACCAAGAAGTTGTCGCAATACCTGTACCAACAACCTGTAAACAAAAACCAATGCCAATAACCTGTCAAAATAATCTCATCAACCAATCATGTACATCAACAACTAGCACAACCTACACCATCACAAGTGCATCAACCATGCACATCATAACACCTCACAACCATCACCAATACCAAGATCTCTATGCCATGTCAACCATAAACCATGCTCCAATATCACTACAAATATGTCCAACAATATTACTAACAAGTGCCTCTAACAATGTACCAAGCATGTACAAATCATGTATCAATAACAAGTAAAACCATGCCTCATCAAGATGTACCAACATCACCATGCCATACACCTCATGTATATGCCAATTTATCAACTAAGTGTCTTATCCATGAAATCAACATATACCTCAAAAATATACCAAAACATACATCAAGACAACCAATAAGAGTCCTCTAGCAATACATCACTAATCCATAAGCCAAATATCATAAACCCTTACATAAAACCATGTTTCAAACCTCATTGTTATGTAACCTCAAGCATTTACCATGTCATGAACAAATATAACCATCAAAACATGAATATAAACATACATGTAACTTTGTAATAGACCCGGTGTATGTAATCATAGACCTTCATACCTTCCTTAACTTCAACAACAAGAGACTAGCATTTTCATCAAACTTTACTTTAGTCTCACGTGACTAATTTTGGATTAGTCAACAACCCTAAATTGAAAGAATCATAAATATGTACTTGTAATGAATAAAGGTATGAAAATGGTACACAATGTTCTTCAGTGTATTTTCTACAATTCCTCCAGGTTTCACTACTTCGAACCTCCCATAAAAGGATTTAAAGAAAAAATGGAAGACCTTGTTGAATTCTGGCTTATTCTAGAGAGTGAACTTGTCAAGAATTCCAAATGCAAAAAAAAAATTGTGCGGATCTGAAAATGATATAACACATACTAATGAATGTACTCTATCTAATGCATTTTTATTACTAACTTTGGATCTGATATGAATAATTTATGACTTTTTTACCTAGAACACATGTTTTAGACTAGTTTTAGGGCCATCCACAAAAGCTATCTTCCATAGAGTGTAACTCGCATATTACAACGACCCATAGGATGAATTTTTTATCACAATTACTTGAATATGTCTTCTCAATGTCCTCCAGATTTTGTTATCTGAAACATTTTATAAAAAACATTATTGCGAAAATGGTGAGATGGTCTGTAAATAACATACCTTAGAAAGAATCATCAAAAGACTTTATCCTCCCTTGAATTTCCAACGTTCTTTACTTCACCTTCCCTCTAAAATTCTCTTTATATCTCCTTTGGTTACCTTAGTCACTTTTATATATTCTATATCCTCTATAGGTGTTAATGGGATACCCTTTCTCTCTTATTTATACTCTCCGAGTAGCTTCCTCTAGAAGTATCCACTTAACCACTTTGTCCAGTTAACCACTTTTTCCACTTAGCCACTTTGTCCACTTAACTTAACAACTTCCCACAGATATTATGTTCTACGCTTCTAGTTGCAACTAATTTATTTTTAATTATTTTCTTAATACAAGCACTTAACCCATGATTAACTTATAGTTTCACCCATTTGACTAGTCAACTTCTTCTAGGAGTTTCTAGAATAATTTTTTCTTCTTTGACCTTTTAGGGCTTCTAGAAAACTCATGAGGGTTCTCCAACTTCACAAGGCCATAACTTTCTAACTGTGAGGAGTTATATGACGTTCCACATATCACTGTAAATGGCACGACATGTTCTATCCATATAAAGAAGTCTCACCTGCAAATATATTGATCTTCATGTCTTTATTCCTTCAAAAACATTGGGTCCCTTACCAATACCTTTGTGCTACCAGAATTCATTAACATAATTCTCCAAGTGTTGACATCAATCTACTATATCAGTCTCCAAAGGTTGACATCAATGGCAACCAACTATCCATCAATCTAAACCAATTGTCCCACAAAATGTTTCATAAGAATTATGATGGAAAGTTAGTGATAGTGGTTTGCATGAAACAAATTCAAATTGTCTTCTAAAGATTCATACAACGAGCTCAAAAGTTTTAAAAGAAAAAATTGAAGACTTTACTTTGTTTTGACATATGTAGTATGGCCATTTAAGTTTCAAGGGGATAAATTTGTTATATAGAAATATAATTCAAGTCTTGAAAAGGATCAAAGTGAAGTGTGAGGTTTTCTTTAGCTATGCAATTGATAAGAAACACAAATTGAATTTTTTTTAGTTGGGGAATAATGAAAAGAATTGCAAGCACTACATTTGATTCATTCATATATTTTCAACCCCATGAAAACATCAAGTATGGATAAGGGTTCCCAAAAGAATTTGATGGAAAAAAAGTAGAAATGAGGTGAGCACAAATGTGCTCACATAGGAACACGTGAGTGTTCTTAAAAATGTGTTACAAGGAAAATCTCTCTATGGCTAGGGGAAAACCACAACAGATGGAAAAAAAAAACAGAAATACACTCTAATCTTAAGTATGTTATATAAATGAAAATTATAACAAGAGAAGGCTAGAATCCTACCTCTTCTGGACATCCGAAGAACACCACCGTTGAGCACATGACCCAAAGATTTATACCTAAAACTTATACTCAATAACCAAGATACGCAAGCATGTGGATATGATATATAATGTTAGCATATAAAATAGCATAATCCATTAACATACATAACAAATATTCCCATGGAAAGAAATACAAATATTTTCAATATATAAATTGGATGAGAAAAGAGTATTTCTATTAATGTAATCAATAGAAGTACATAGGTGACAAATTTCTGTAATGATACATATCAAAACTGAGAAACTAAATCCCTCCAGCTAGGCCTCCACCACTTCAATCCTCCACAAAGTCAAGCTCACAAGTAGGAGTCAATGAAATTCTCCATAATGAAGAGAGGAAGATCTTGTGGATTGAACACAAGAAGTTCAAAATTTCAAGGACAAAGGGATGCATACTCAATTGAGGTGAAATTTCTCAGGAGTGTCTTTGCTCTCAATGATGAATTGTCTGGAAGGCTTGGATATGGCTCAATTTATAGCCTCAAAATGGAATTGAAGGGTTGATTCAGATTGTTTCTAGTATATGGAAGTTCAAGGATCATGGATATCATGACATGACATGGAAACCCGACATATTTTTTTAATTTTTTAGCACCAAACCCTTGTAAAAGAATTACGAAATACCAGAGAGCCCCCGTGACTATTACTATCCAGTTTCCTAGACACCATTGTATCTTCCATTGGAAATTCCCAAGGCCAATTAACTAATAATGTTTATTATAGGGCTAGAATGTATGAATATTATAGGACATGTCTAGATAAACCAAGTTAGAGACCTAGACATTTCAAAAACGTAGTTGATGACATTGTTCATTGATTCAAGAACTAGAGTACAACAACCAATCACAAAGAGACGCTTTTGTGGTTTATGGTATTTTAGAAACCTCCTTGCAATAATAGGGAAGTGCCTCTATATTTCCTCAAACAATATGGGCATAGTTTATGTTAGGTCTACATGTCAACTACTTTTAAATTGGTTAATTCTAGGGCCAGGTTGTGAGTCGTCATAGGTATAACCAATTTCTAGGTCCTTATCCACCTAGGTGAAGGCCTAAGCCCCCTATCTCACATCCTCCGATCACATAAATCATCATCTAGCCATAGAAATCCATATCCATGTTGACTCGGATATTTTTTGTAGCACAACAATTTTATAGCATTATCTCAACAAGAGATGCATATAGGTGATGTTGGGGGAGGGATTGTTCCTTTAATCCCTACAGTAGAGTCTGTCCAAGAGAGGGAACATGAATAGAATAGGTGTTTATGTGACCCTCACAGATGCTCAAGCTACAATAATACTTATTATGTGTCAATATATGTTAATTTCTTAAATACATATGTAAATATATCATAATATAAACCATTAATCTCAACAAGAATACACCAAACCATTCACCAAATATTGAACACAAGAAATAGTCAAAACCCTTGAGGTAGGGTAACACCATATATTAATCCTTATGGAAGGATAAAACTCCTCAAGCAATGATTGATAATTCAAAATATTCTTCACTATGATCCAATACATTTCTTACACTTCTTTATATAACACTCTCCATTTCATAGGAACATTCTAGAGAAGGAATCTTCTAGAAAGTCTTCTCCCATTTATTATGTTAATATTAATATATCTAACTACCATAGTGAGCCTTATTTAATATAGTGGACCTAGTCCACCTTACATTGAATGGCCTCCACTAATAATACATAACCACATTCCTATTGAGTACCTCACTAGGTACCCCACATTACCTCCCTAGGTAGACTACATTCCATCCCCCTTCACATGTTTCATTCTTGAAACATGAGAAGAAACCATAAAATATGATCAGATAAAAAATGTAGCCAACTGGTACCCAGTGCGACCATCCATCCATTCTAATAGAATATGAACATGATGTCCAACTTTTTCCTTTCCACCTTGATCTTGATCTGCATCATGCATGTGTTTCCATGGGATTGTTTCTCTAGCCTAATGTCTTCCTGCAGTGTTGATAGTTCTCCATGCACCTCTTGTTTGGTTTTCTTTCTGGCTCCATATTTGTTCATAAGTGTGTTGATTCTCACTCCCTTTCTTTGATGACTATTGTTTCTCTATATGGTGTGGATGGCGATATACAACAACTGTAGAAACCAATCATTTTTTCTTCAATTCTGCCACATGGTGTTCATTTGAGTCAATGATCTCCTTGGATTTTCTATTGTGTCCTTCATGTGTCTTTGCTCCATCTCCTTCTATAGACTCTGCTTCTGATGTAACTTCATATTATGCAATAACTTCTTTGCTTTCCCCAATGGGACCTTATTTATTACCATCACATTCACTACTACCAACATTCTCCCCATCATTTATCCTTGTCTACAGGGAAACTCTAGTCCTTGGCCACCCTTAATTAGCTCTTGGGATACCAATTTCCACCCCAAGGGTTCTTCCATCCCCTGTACAAACAATGGGGGTTTATTGCCTCCCACCCCCACCACCTTTTCCATCTCATCCATCCATAGTGGTTTCACTTGAATGCCACCCACCAATCCTCCCTGTTGCAACCCAAACTGTTTCATCCACTATGGTTGCACCACTTCACTCTCATGCATCCCCCATATATCATCTAATGTATATACCATACTCAATTCAACAACATATTTTTCCTCAGAGAAACGTGCATTATCGAGTGCTCCAACTACTAGTGACTCTCCACCATTCGTGAGTTATTCACATTGAGATCATTCAGTGATGAATTTTTTATGTATCATGAATGAAATTGGTTGTATTCATTTTTTAAAAATTTCATGCTTTGATTCTTGTAACTACTGAAGGGTGGCATAGCAGAGAGATTAGGTTCATGGAGGAGTGAAACACCCTCACAACTGACAGTATCATCTACGATGAGTTTTATTATCTTAAATTATAATGTATCATTTTGTAAGTCTGTTAATTCACTTCTGGAAAAAAGTTATAATATTGTTTCTTCTTTGTCCAATCTCTAGAGAGACGAAACTTAGTTGCAAAATGACTCGAGCTCCTTCTTTGAGTAGTAGGAGAAAGATTGACTTCCAAGATGCACCTAATATTTGTGAGAGTGGTAGTGGTCAATGAGTGACCAATGATTTCCATTTTATATCTATGGCACCATATGTCATTCTTCCATGTTTAAGAATTTGATGCCATTTCAATAAATAAGGAATAAAGGAGGTTTTTATAAGTGATCTCTAAGATGAAATAGATAGTGAAAATAAGATAGTTTTCCCTTTTGTTTAGCAATTGGTGCCTAATTCTTAATATCATTGAGAACTATTTATTTAATTACCTTTCCCTTGGGACTATCAGTCAAACTAGTTAGGGTGCATAGGTCAACCTAAGTTGCAAATTCATTATGATGTGAACCAACTTTTTCATGCTCAACATTGATTCCTTCACTATCTCCACCACCCTCATCCCATCATTTAGAACTAGGGAAGAATAAGCCATTCTAATTTTTTTTAATTATGAAAGACTTGGACGTTCCTTTAGGTTCATAATCCTTGATTTCCTTAGCTTATTTCAAATCAAGAGGATATAAACCCTAATCCAAATCCACCATTCAAACAACACTTCACATAGTATTAAATACAAACCTAAATATAATGGATATTAATATATTTTCATTTTCTTTCCCTTGAAGAACTAGGACCACTTTAGGTACTATCAACAAGATTCCCTTAGAAATATCCTTCAAAAACAAATTTGGGTAACAAATATGTCTTTCCTTTTAAACCATATATTCAAATGTATGTATACCTTGATTCATAGAAAATATCATGTTTTCCCTCAATAAGCTTTTGAGATTCTTCTAATAACATTTCTAGGGTACACCTAATATGGATGTGTCTAAACCTTTTGATAAATAAATCCTAAAATCTGTAGAAATTGAAAGGGTTCCTATGTTTCTATAACATTATATATCATAACAGGATAGGTTCTAATCTCATACACACAAACCCTTTAGGATTCAAACTCTCAAATTGGTTACAAAAAATAATTGCATAAACCAAATATGAATCCACAAAGAATATTTGGGTTTTTTGGAAATAGGCTAGTTGATCGATAATTTTATTTCATATAAACTCCCCCCAATCAAATACTACATCCTTGTACACAACATAGTTCATAACATGAATGTTGTACCTCATAACCTTCAAGGTAGTCTCCTGGAAAACAACCATGCATATTCATCTACATATCCTAACAATTATGGAAATTAACCATGCAACTTTATTGTATGGCTCTACCAAGTCAAAAGTGTTAATATAGTAACCCATAATAATTTTAGTAGTTGGGTGCACCAATTGTTTCCTCAAAATTAATACCCTATCACCATTGACATTCATGAAGACATATACATATTGATCTTGAAAACCTTGGTTAATGTAGCGAGCCTTAGATTCCCTTTGAAATAAAAGGCCCAGGGGAAATAGGAGTGTTTCTAATCTCCTTCGTGCTCACAACATGATGCTTGGCATGAAACCTTTCAGACAACCATTAGATAGAATCATAGAAATGATAGATACCGAGAACACAACCAACCTTATCTAAGACCGAATCCCAAACCTTATCATTCTTCTATGAATGTTCTTCCATTTTCAAGTACCATAGGGCCAATCGAAATCCTTATATTTCTAAGATAAAATATTTAATGTATATCCATAATGAGGTTCATATTTTTTCTTATGATCCATCTCTGAGAAATTTCTTATTGAATGAAAAACGCTAGGTATAATTCTTTTAATCAATGGTTGCATATTTTATGATACACATTCACCTGTCAAATTCATGTGAAATGATTATCCTCAATAATATTTGACACCATGGATGACTTAGAATTAATCTAAAATATAGGATTTGACATACAACATTATTTGGAATCAAATAAAAATTGATGGCTTCATTGGTCAAGGTATAAATGATGCAAAGGAATCGAATTAGAAGTAATATCCCTCTTCATTTTTCTTGTAGAATGTGGGAGGTGGAGTTCAAGATAATACAATTTTTTTGAAAGGATAATCTATAGTTTGCATGGGATTTGAAGATATGAAAATATTAGGGTTGGATGATGGTGAAACAATAGTCCCTACATTCCACATAGGATGTGGGGATGTAGAATATAGCAACACACTCTCAAAATAGAAACAAAGGGACCCAAGACTCAACACTTCACATTCTTCATGTGGAATGCAGGAATATAGGAAGTGAATCAAAAGACTTGTAAAAAGGGAGACAACAAAAGATCATTGAAACCACTATACATAATGAATGTAATTCCTCTAACACCCTTTATTTTAAATCTCAATTTGATACCCAAAAAATGTACCATTTATATTGTAAGGTATCATGCTACTAAGTATATCCTTTAGGGGGATTGGGATGCTTCTAAATCCTTTGGATGAGTTGAACCATAGTGTCATTTCCCAACTATCCTTTTCAAGATTCAAGAAGACAACATGATTTGGGTAAGGATAAAACAAAGCAAGATCATTCTGTTTATTTTTGAGATAGAGAATTAGACACCACATTCTCTTTGTGTTTATTATATATGATATCATAACCATACCCAATCATCTCAATGAACTACTTGTTTTTCTTTATCAACAATAACCTTTTTTCTAGGAAATACTTCAAAATATGATGAGTATTTGTCTTGATTTGGAAATTCCACACAATGAGATATGTGAGGAAAGTATCAAGTGCATAAAGGATGGCTATCATCTCTCTCTTATAGGTGTAATTTATAAAATGGCTATCCCATAATTATTTATTGGTGAATGTGACGCAAACCCCCACCAATCCCAGAGGCCTGCACGACCTCACGGTCTATGGATCGTTGAATAAGGGAGTTGAATTAGCTCTCGGGCTCCTGTTGAGCCTTCAAAACACTTTTCCACGGGCATTTTACTTGTTCACCACACGAAAAATCAAGCCTACAAGGGTCCTCATACACTGACAGAGTCATCCACATGACTCCGGGCCGAAATCATCGGCCAATCTTCACTTTTTCGAAGAATTCAAGACTTCGAAGCTCCGGGATTCGGGAGTTCTGAAATAAACACACTACAAACCCTCCAAAGGTCGAACCCATGAACAGTCGAACTATGGAAAATATCTACAGTTCCCAAAAACTTCTGAGATCTATGGCTCCAACAATCTTCTAGGTTCCAGGCTTCAGGGATTACACCCTATCCAACACGCTATACTCCCGGAGTGTCGAAATCCAAACCAACAGATCATATGGTTGATACTTACCTTTGATTAACGGTCCTCGTCTACTCTGCACTCCGAGCTTCGAAACGTTTCACCACCTGATACCTCAAATTCTCCTAAGTGTTGGACTAGCGAACTCGCGAAGGGGCTCAATTGACAGTTCATGCTTCCTGGCGAATGGATGACCTGGATTCACTTCTAGCTTCAGGAATTCAAGTATATTTTCAACACAACCATTCACAACCTCCGAACATCGAACTAACGAAGGATAAATCAGCTCTCCAAATGTCCCTCTTCGACCGATGGTCGAGATCAACTCTGGCCTTCGAGTCTTCAGGCATCTTGTGTGTTTTGGAAACCACACTCCAATTATTCCAGATAGTCAAAATTTCAGACTACCTTTGATATATGGACACGTGTCCCCACTGATGGACGGTCTACATTTTCTTTGGATCCTAGGGATTTGGGAAGTTTGTTTCCTCCATGACACAAACTCAAAAAATTATGAATGTGTAAAGTCTGAAGGACTTCAAGGGTTAAAACACGTGCACCTTATCTATATATGATGGTCACAAAAAATCCCTGCTCCTCCTGATTGGATCTCGTCCACTCGAGCTTCAAACATGGTAAACTCCTCCCTCCAAGTAATTTTGTCTGTTATTCCTCCTGAACTTTACTAACTTCAAATGACTTAGACTTGGGTGCATGTTTTGTGCTACTTCTCCTCATATTTTTCTCTCAAGGTGAATTGAACCTCTAGTTCATTCTTTGCACTTATCTGAAACCTTCGGAAGATATCAAACATGGAGATTTTTAGAAATTTCTCATGTGTACTCCTTGTGCTTCTCTGTCTTGGAACTTTTTCAACAATTGGCTAAGTGTTGGCCCAGTGCACTCCTTGCACAAGTCTTCTCGAGATTTTATACTCCACTAAGTATCTGTGCAGTCTTCCACTTGCTCAACAAAACTTCACACTCCCTCTTCTGAATAAACGAGTCTGCAGACTCTTCTTTCGCACTCCTTGCATGGCACTGTGCACTCCCTACACCATAGTTTCAGAAGAGAAACAATTGAAACTTTAAAGAATGTCAATAGTTCATTCTTTAACCAAGAAACACACACAAACATAAAATCACATAAAACAAGAAACATAACATTACCCAATGAACTCAGAGATAAACAACACCAGACATTTGGGAGAAAATGTCTCTTCTTATATTCATTCAAAAAATATATACATGAGTTCTTACAGCTCTCAGCTTCTTCTCTCCACGTTTCTTCAGCAACAACAAAATAAAATTCAACAGAAATTACAATACTCTTCAATAACTTTCAACAGCCTCATTTGGGCATAAAATACATATATTTATACACGAGGGGGTTCTCGATCCTTCCCTCCAGCCTAACTAAGTGCTATCATATCACAATTAAAACATTCTACTACTTAGCCTTATTACAATAGATTGCATTTACACTCAGATACGAGTGGATGCTCAATATCTGTACAATCATATCTACATTAAAGAAATTACAATCTCCTACGATCTGTCTACAATGGATTTTAGCCTCCAAACATTAAAAGGTATTTAATTTCAATATTTCCAAAACACCAAAATGACGCGCTCTCCTTGGATTCAAAACAAATTTTAAATGTGCGCGTTGGATATAGAATTTTCCTTCACACGACCTCTTTGATTATTGATGACTATGCTCTTGCATCATACTACTCAGGGAAAAAATATTCATTGACTCATGTCCATGAGATCTTGCACTACCTTTCCATGCTTTTGGATATTAGTATCAGCCATCCAACTAACATCTTCTTCTGGATGATATTTTCACTTAAATAGATAACCTAAGTAAACTTTTTTCTTGATTTTCTTAGCAATCCTCTTATCTAGGATCTTCTCTATCTATAGCTTCTTTGCTATGGGCATCTATTGTTTCCACTAAATATCCTCCTAACCATATGTCCCTTCTGTATCATCCATCTTGTAAGGGTATAAGTCTGATACATTGAATATTGGTGATATTTCAATGTTCTATGGCAACTCAATCTCATAAACAATCTGAGCAAACTTTCTAAGGATCTTACATGGTCCTATATTCTTCATCTTCAACTTGTTATAATTTCCTTTTGGAAATCTCTCTTTCCTTAGGTGTTCTAAAACCTAATCTCCAACTTTGAAATTTCCCACTCTTCCTTTCTGGTCTACTCTTCTATCTTGCCAACTTTTCCTCTGCCTTCAGGGATGCGTGATAAGCATCTTCCACAGTTCTCATTGACATCATGTTGATCTCATCCTGGATTTCATATCTCTATCCATTTATATACCTAATAACTTTTTCTTCATCATTCTCCCTATGTCCTTCTCTTATGTTCAGCTTGTATAACTCTTCAATGTACTCCTTCACTGACAAACCTTTCTGTCTCATATTTTGCAACTTCCTATAAATATTTATCTGATAATCCATGGGTATGAAATTAGCTTTCAACTTTGCTACCATTCTATCCCAATTCTTGATTTTAGACTTACCTTTGGATCTTCTGTCATCTTGCAATCCATCCCACCATAATGCAGCATGTCCCTTCAAACTGGTCACAACATGTTTTACTTTCTTCTCGTCATCAATCTCCTCATAATCGAAGTACTTGTCTAAAGAACTAATCCAATCGAGCAGTTCTTCAAAATACAAATTACCTTCATACATTGGTACTTCCATCTTTGCTCTAGCTGCCATTTTTACAATAGGTCTCAGCAGTTGCTCCTCTGCTTCTTATTCTCCTGCAACTTCTTCTTCTTCAACCTCTTCACTTTCATCTTTGCTGACATCACCAATATCAGGTGCTCTTCTCTGCATTGTCTCCATGGCGTCCAACCTTGCACAAAGTTGTCTCTTCTCTTATCCCATGGATTCATTTACCATTGTTCTATCTCTGTGTCTTCTTGGTGGCATGGTTCCAAGTTTTCATTCACACAGAGCTTAATTCAGGCTCTGATACCACTTGACGCAAACCCCCACCATGCGACCTCCCAGTCTAAGGATCGTTGAATAGGGAGATAAATTATCTCTCGGGCTCCTACTGAGCCCTCAAAACACATTTCCATGGGCATTTTACCTTTTCCCCATGTGAAAAATCAAGTTCGTGAGGGTCCTCATACACCGACAAAGTCCTCCATGTGACTTCGGGTCAAACTCGTGGGTCAATATTCACTTTTTCGAAGAATTTAGGACTTCAGAGCTCCTGGATTTGAGAGTTTCGAAATAAACACACTACGAACCCTTCTAAGGTTGAACCCATCAATAGTCGAACTACGACAAAGATCTATGGTTCCTAACAAATGATGAGATCTATGGCTCCTATAATCTTTGGGGTTCCGGGCTTCAGGGATTACACCCACTCCAACACGCTATAATCCTGGAGTGTCGAACTTCAAACCAACAAATCGAATGATTGATACTTACCTTCGATCAACAGTCCCCGTCTACTCCGTTCTCCGGACTTTGAAACGTTTCCCCACTTGATACCCCAAATCCTCCGGAGTGTTGGACTGGCGAACTCGTGAAGGGGCTCAATCGATGGTTCTCGCATCCTGGCAGATGGATGGCCTGGATTCACTCCATGATTCGGGACTTCTAGTATCTTCACAACAAAACCCTTCACAACTTCTGAACATTGAACTGGCGGAGGCTATATCTACTCTCCATGTGTCTCTCTTCGACCGACGGTCGAGATCAACTCTGACCTTCAGGACTTCGGGAGTCTTCTGTGTTTTTGAAACCACACTCCAATTCTTCCGGATAATCGGACTTCCGGAATACCTTCGATTTATGGACACGTGTCCCCGTTAATGGATAGTCGAGATTTTCTTCAGATCCCGGGGATTCGGGAATTTTGTTTCCTCCATGACAGAAACTCAAAAATTTATGAATGCACGAAGTTCGAAGGAATTCAAGGGTTAAAAAATGCACACCTTATTTAGATATGACAGTCGCAAAAGATCCCAACCCCTCCTGATTAGATCTCTTCCGTTTAATATTCAAACAAGGTAAACTCCTCCCTCCAAGGAATTTTTCCTGTTATTCCTTCTGAATTTACTAAATTCAAATGACATAGACTTGGGCACATGTTGTTTGCTACTTCTCATGATATTTTTCTCTCAAGTAGACTCAAACCTCTGGTGCACTCCTTACGCTTCCCTGAAACCTTCGAAAGATCTCAGACTTGGATATTTTTAGAAATTTCTCCTGTGTACTCCTTGTGCTTCTCTGCCTTAGAACCTTTTCAACACTTGTCTAAGTGTTGGCCCGGTGGACACCTTGCATGGGTCTTCTCGAGCTTCTATACTCCACTGATTATCTATGCACTCCTTGCACTTGCTTGGTTAAACTTCACACTCTCTCTTCTAAACAAACGAGTCTGCAGACTCTGCCCTCACATTCCTTGTGTGGAACTGTGCACTCATTGCACCAAAGTTTCAGAAGAGAAACAATTGAAACTTTAAAGAACATCAATAGTTCATTTCTCTAACCAAGAAACAGACACATGCATAAAAACACATAAAACAAGAAACACAACATTTCCTAATGAACTCAGAGATAAACAACACCAGACATTTGGGAGAAAATATCTCCTATTATATTCATTCAGAAAATATATACATGAGTTATTACAGATCTCATCTTATTCTCTCCAACTTTCTTTAGCAACAACAAAATAAAATTCAGCAGCAATTACAATACTCTTAAATAACTTTCAACATCCTCATTTGGGAATACAATACATATATTTATACATGAGGGGGTTCTCAAGCCTTCCCTTAGGCCTAACTAAGTGTTATCATATCACAATTAAAAAATTCTCCTACTTAGCCTTATTACAATAAATGGCATTTACACTTAGATACGAGGGGATGCTCAATATCTATACAATCCTATCTGCATTAAAGAAATTACAATCTCCTGCGATATGTCTACAATGGATTTTAGCCTCCAAACATTAAAAGGTATTTAATTTCAATATTTTCAAAACACCAAAATGAAGCGCTCTCCTCGGATTCAAAACAAATTTTAAATGTGTGTGTTGGATGTTGAGTTTTCCTCCACTCGACCTCTTTGATCATTGATGACCATGCCCCTGCATCAGAATGCCAAGGGGTACCCTTTTCATATCAACATGAAAAAGAGGCCTCTACCCAATGTGTCACATTCCAAGATAAAATTCTTAGCATGGGTATGGCTTAGAAAAGTGCAGTACATATGGAATCCTTTAAGTTAAAAAGGCTTTCTCAAAAACCTAGTTGAATTATTTTTGAGAAGGGAAATTAATGAGACTATAATGCACCTATAATCATTCAAAACATTTATATTGTAGCCCATAATTCCCAAGAAACCACACAATCTTTTTAGGGTCTTGGGACATTTTTAATCCTACACAACCTTGATTTTCTTGGGATGTACTCACACCCCATCTAATTGAAAATGTGACCCAAGTATTTGACATCTATATCACAGTAATCACATTTGGAATTTTTAATGAACAACTAGTTGTCTTATAGTTGTAGGGATTTATCAACATGGTCCACATGTGGTCACTAGGTCTTGTTATAGATCAAGATATCATCAAATAATACAAGAACACAATTGAGCAACAAGGGATGTAAAATATTGTTCATGAATATTTAAAAAGATAAATGGAGAATTTTAGAGTCCAATGGAATCATTAAAAATTCATAATTCCATTTATGTGTGGGAAGTTTGTCATATGAATTTGCATCTCCTTCGGTCATATTTAATGGTATCTTGAGTGAAAACCCATTTTAGTGAATAACTTCACACTGTAATGTTCATCCAAGAGATCATCAATAACTAGGATGGGGAATTTGTCTTTGATGGTCAACTACTTGAAAGAACAAAAATAAGGTCACCCATCAATTTCCATCTTTCTTCAATACCATGAACATAGGTGATGAGTAAGTGATAGTCCAGGGACAAATAAATCCTAACTCCAATATTTCCTAAATAATATTTTCAATTCCATTCTTCTGTGCAAAATGCCTACCTATAAGGATGCACATTAGGTTATTGAATTCTTGGAATTAGGGGAAAACTATTAATGAGGTATTTCAAATACTTGTCGATGTTTGGTCAGGACCAACTACAACTTAGGGTGAATTTTCCATGCAAGGTTATCCATAACATAGATAGCACTAAATTGAGTAATAATGTTTGAGTGGAATTTCTTCAAGAGTTTCTCCATATGATGAGAGCTAATCATTTTGAGGAAGCTAGATGTGAGTCCCTTGAGTGTATGTTTATGGCTATCCCTAGTGCAACTCATGTATAATTCCTTGAAATACATGGAAATAGACCCTAAGTGTATAACCATTCCACAGTAAGAAGTACATCACAAATGCTTATTTCAATAGTAAACATGTGAAATTTTAGCTAATAATATCCCATCTAAAGTTTCATATTCACATACTTGCCACAACATTTCATCATACCTCCATTGTCTATCATAATTTTAAAATTATTCACTATATGGAAATAACAATGGATTTATTTTTCAACTCACCTATGAATAAAAATTGTGGGCATTGTTAACGTCAATCAAAACAAACACCTTTTAGTGCTTGATGTAGCCAATCAACTTTAGGGTCTAGGGAGATAAAATTCCAAATAGAACAATGAGAGGAATTTGAGGTTCCTCAAATGGAGGCTCAAGGGTGGTTTCTTCCTAGGAGGATGGGTGGTTTCCATAGAATCCAATTCATTGGTTTCTTCCACGAAAATGTATTCTAGCCATATTAGATGGGAGACATCAATTTGAAATCATTATTTTTCTTTATATTTATTCCATTTGAAGTAACTCTCATAAAAATTGTAACAAAGTTTGAGGTGTTGGCATTCTACTTCTTTTACATGGGTCAACTTATATATTGTCGGGTGCTAAGAGGGAGAGGGGGTTCTGGTAGGAGTTAGAGAGGGAAGGAGTGAGTAATAAATGGGTTTTTCTTGGTATAAGAATTTCACACCACCTATGATTATGAGGCTCATTGAGAAGTATTCAACCAAGTAGCTAGGTGAACAATCAAGATATGTGCATGAATATCCTCCTTTAGATCACTGATAAAACATTATTTGAAAAAAGTGTCAATCATGCCTTCTATGTAGGTTTTTAATTGCTTGAAGGAAGATATAAAATATTCCACCATGTTGCTTTAGTATAACTTTAACAACCTACCCAAATAATGAGTATCTATTTCAAAATGAGCATATATTCCTTTAACAAATTGGGTATTGAAAATGTATCCCCTATATGATTTCTTATGCCACTTCCACCATTGCCAACATTATTAATCCAAGTATAACACACCCACTCAAAGTTTCATCAAGTTATTCGTAATACCTTGGAGAAATAATTGGCATTCCATATAAGTAACTCATCCTATGGGAGTAAAACCATGAAACTTGTTTATATCCACTTTGTGATTTATGTGCCACATATTGTGTTGCTTATATTGAAAGTATGAACCTAGTTAATACCCTCTTCATTGGAAGTCTCACCCCCTTCCAGTGACACCTCTAGATATTACTATATTTATTTAGCTTTGAGAACTACAGAGAGGTGGGTTTTCATCTTGTCAAATGTACACTCAAGCTTAGCTTTATGTTAAGCTAACTTTATGTCAAGGTTGGCAACCTTGGTGTTTAGGCCATCGACCTTTTTCACAATTTTATTTCACAGATATACCATGGTGTCCAAAGTGTTCACATTGGTATCCATGGTAGAATTTCGAGTGGACACCATCGCCCCTAGGGATCACCAAAAGGGTTACTTTAGAATTAAACTAATGCAATCATATCCTTGCAAGGAGACTATGGAGATAGGTTGCTTACAATAGTATGGTTGGTTCCATGAAAAAAAGGTTTGTAGAGAGTTATACTAATGTAATTAGCATTGCACAAGGATTGTTTTTAGATAAGTATTTGATAAAGGTGTATTATTACTCCTAGTTGAGCATTATTGCACTAATAGAATTACCTAATTCATGATATTCCTTCTTTCTTCTTCCTTCAACTTCCCATTCTATGTAGGCTATTGTTTGCAGGATCCTAAGGACAAAGGAGTGTCAAGAACTATAACTCTTTTATATATCTAGGAGTTTCCAATAATAGTACTCAACCAAATATTTCACATGACCAAGAAGGACATACCATACCCTAAACCATTCTACCCAATTCCCTAATATGCGAGAGTGTTATGCTTGAGTGTTGTTATCAATGTACAATAGCAATATGATGACTAAGATAAAAACCGCAAGTACTTGTTTCCCATCGTTAATGAGTCCAAGATTTTCAAAATAGGTTATCTAGGTATTAGATCAGATTGGATATTGGTACATAGAGGAACAAGGAACACATATCAAAATATGTGTCCAGCGACTAAAGCTCCCCAAATTGTTCCAAGGAATTCCATAAATTGACTAATGCTAGCAAGATAGCTTATCAAACCATCCTACATATTTTCAATTCATTGCTTGTATTTGGTCAAAAGAAGATATTCCCAAGCTATCCTATTTATATAGGATTTAATGGATTTAATAATTCTAGATTTAGAAGAATGGAAGTAAATAAAAATGGAAGAATATCATTTTGGGGAAGAAGGGCTCAAGAGACATGTTCCTAACAAAGTAATATAAATCCATTGAACCCATGTTCCTATCACTTGGCCATACTCTCATGAACACTAGGAAGAAGAATAAGTCAAAAGAAGATAACTCTCATATGAAGAAATACAAGTTCATGCTCAATGAAATGTAATGTAAAATTTGAGGAAGAAAGAAGGTTGAGCCATTAATAGAGATTGAAGCAAATGCTAAAAAAGAAGTTGAAAAAAGAAGGTTAGAAGAAGAAAACATAAAGAAATAAATTGAAGTAGAGGCAAAAGATAAAGAAAAAGAAACACTTAAAGAAAAAATTTAATACTAAAGAAAATATGTTGAAAAAAAGTCTAGAATAAAAGTTGATGAAAGAAAAAGGATGGAAGAAGAGGAAAGGAAGAAAACATATATGAAGTCGAAAATAAGGCCGTTGAAGTAGAGTAATTAAAAGGGTTATTAAATAAAGAACATTGAAAGAGAAATAATAATCTAAAGAAAGAAAAATATTTGAGAAGGAATACAAATAAAAGGATGAAAAAGAAAGGAAAAATTAAATCAATTAGGATAGAGCATAAAGAAAAGGACTTGAAGAAGACGAGAAGAAGAGAGAAAAAAAAAATTGGGGGGAAGAGATGGTGAAGACAAATATCCGGAATAATATACATAGGTAATGTCCTCTATACTGAAGTTGATAAGAAAAAAATTATCGTCTCCTACATGCTCGTGCTTACAAAAAATTCATGAAAAAGGATTTCCCTATAGATGAAAGGACTTGAAGAAGACGAGAAGAAGAGAGATTTTTTTTTTTGGAAGAGATGGTGAAGACAAATATCTGGAATAATATACATAGGTAATGTCCTCTAGATTGAAGTTGATAAGAAATAAATTATCATCTCCTATGTGCTTGAGCTCACAAAAAAATCATGAAAAAGGATTTCCCTATAGATGAAGTTGTCTACCTATAATTATTTTCCTTTGATAGAATAAGGAAACATATAGTTTGACAAAGTCATAAAATGAGAAAGATCATTGTTGATCAAAGTTTAGCCAAGAACAAAAAATATATGATAATGGACATGGATGAAAGTAACTTTGTAGTAGTGGCCTATGTTAAAGCAATGGCAGCTCAAGCAACTCAATTCAATGGTCTATGTTAAAGTGATGGCAGCTCAAACAACTCAATTCAATGTTCTTATTACGTCTAACGAGCTAGAATGGTGTAAGAAAATAGTTGAGCTTATAAAAACTCATGTTGAATACTACAAAGAATAAAAGAAGAGAACTATTGAATTTGTGGAATGTTCTCTTGAAATATAGGATGAGTTGAATCTAGTACAAATAACACTATAAAATACTACAAGACTTAGAACCTATGTGAAGAAATTCTCATCCTTAATAACAAAGTGAAACACTATAAATAAATGTCAAAAAAAGATAAATAAGATTACTTTAATTTCTTTATCATGTAAAGAAAAAGAAATAAGAGTATGTGGATGATCCTCTAGATATCCCTAGAATGAAACAAAAAACATGGTCAATAATGATGTAGGACATGAATTCTAAAAGGATACCTATCAAATATTAACTATTCACATGCAAGATGCATTTAGTGAGTGTGACGAGCTTTAAAACAAAATCACTTTAAAATTTTGTATTATGCGAAGAAAAAGAAATAAGAGTATGTGGATGATCCTCTAGATATCTCTAGAATGAATGAAAAAGCAGTGTCAAGAATGATGTACGACATGATTCTAGAAGGATGCCTATCAAATATTAACTATTGACATGCAAGATGTATTTAGTGAGTGTGAGGAACTTTGGAAACAAAATCACTCATAAATGCCATATACCCTTGTTTGGAGTTGAAAATGCATTCATGTCTTACAAAAATAATGTTATCATGTATAAGAGAGGTAAAGGAAATAGAACAAATATCTAGTGTGACGAAGACAAGAATAAATGATTTCATAGCCACTCCAGCGAAGGAAATTATCCTAATGAAATCCTTTTTAATGAAGTTGAATAAAACCCTAGATAAAGTATATTATGACTTAGCTTTGCATGGTGCATCACTCAACCAACATACATACGTATCCACGTTCCAACAAAAATCAATAAGTTTATAAGGCCTAGAGAGATTATGTAAAAGAAAAAACAAATGAAGAAAAAGAATCTCTTAGTAGTTAGAGGGAGTATGAAGAGAGTCAATAAGTTTATAAGGCCTAGAGAAATTATGTTAAAGAAAAAACAAATGAAGAAAAAGGAATCTCTTAGTAGTTAGAGGGAGTATGAAGAGAGTGAAAGAACCTAAGCATTTCATTTTCCTACGCTCTCATTTTGTATAAGTAAGATGTATGGATATTTTCAAGAAATATTTTTCATATATGTTTTGGAATTTTTTATGTCAATTTTGTCTAAGCATTTTCATTATTTATTGGGCTATTGTGATCTAGTTTGGACTATTCTTGTTGCTTTTGAAATATATGATATATAATGATGTTGATTATTTTTATGTATTTAATGTTTATTTTTTCTTTATATTTCATCGTGTTAGTATAAGGATATAAAATTATAAATTTCAATAAAATCTTAGTTATTTTCATTTTACTATTCGTTATATAAGATTTTTGCAATATATTATTTACAATGATTTTTTTGCAATCTGTAATTTACAATGAATTTCTTCCTATTTATAGATTTCTTTATCTTCTTGTTTCATGTCTATTGATTATTTTAACATGCTTAGTTATAGAATAATAAATTAATTTAGTTCTAGTATTGGTTTTTGGGTTCATACTCAACATTATACATTTATAATTAAAACTATCAAACCCAACTATGAAAATTGATCATAAATAAAAAGGTTTGAAATTTCAAATAATAAATGTTTAATTGGGCCCTTTCCCCAAGTGAACCATTAAGGTTGGTGAGGAGAGTTTTCTCATTTGAATAAATAGAAATCACTTTTTGTCCTATATTTTCTTTTTTATCTATATTTTAACATTTTCTTAATGTATTTTAACATTTTCCTAGTGTATTCTAGCTCAATCATAGCTCAATCATAGTCATTGAGTTCCCTTTATCATGTCTTCATAATCCTTTCTTTATCACTGCTAGTTCATATATCTTTATTTCCAATGTTTTGATCATGGATTTGATTGGAACAACTTTAATAAGGTATTTCTAAAGTTATATTTTCCTTATTGTCTTGAATGGAGCTTTTAGTCCTTTTTCCACTATCTATTCTAGGTTTTTCTTTGACTTGTCTCTTTCATTAGATTATCTTTGGTGTTTCCAGTATCTCTTTTAAAGGTTTTTTGGATATTTTTCCCAATATTTTCTTTACTTTATCCATTGTATAACCTTCATTGTATAACCTTCCATTGTGGTTCTTGGACCTTTTCCTCATATCATCATCTCCAATAACTCTTTTAATTCTAATTTCAATATTTTCTCAAAGAATTATTTGATCAACCATTTGATTTCCTTTAGATTTCTTGGACCTTTCCTTCTCCCATTGTCTCTAATGTCTCTTGCAAGTTGATTTCTAAATTATTTTCTGCATTTTCTCTGATTAATCGTAACCATTGAATTACCTTCCATCATGATTTCTTGGGATTTTCCTTGTCCCATTTAATTTTATGACTCTTACATGGCTATTTTCATGTGTCCTATGATATTTCTCTTATTGATTCTAACCATCATATCACTTTCAATCAATGTTTATTAGAATTTTATTTGTCCCATTTCCTCGAATGGCTCTTTTAGGGTTATTTCCAAGGTCTTGTCTAAGATTTCTCTCATTTATTTCAGTCATTTGATCACATTGCATTAAGGTTTTTTGGTCCTTTCCTTGTCCCATTTCATTGGATGGATCTTCTAGGCTTATTTTTTATGGAATTTATAGGTCTATATATCTCTAGAAATATTTTGTACATCCATTGGATCGCCTTCCATCAAAGACTATGACACTTCCTTTGTCATTTCCCCCAGTGCATTTTTTCAATCATATTTCCATTGGTATTTATTTTAACTTCTAGACCACTCATGATCACTTTCCCTTGGGGAACTACTTCCTTGGGATTTCACTATTGAGAAACTAGCATCCTCCTTCTTAGTGATTCCTCCTAATTATTTTGAGACTCAGAACACATGACTTGATCATATCAACATAACTTGTAACCCATAATCTATAATTTTCTCATGATCTGGGCCTCGGATGGGGGGGAATCCTTCCCATTTTACTCTTATATTGTCACATAACTTGCAAGAAATTATATAATTTATGAATAACATATAAAAATCAAAGTCTTACTTTTTTTCATACTTAGTTTCTCCATTCTAACCCTTGTATTTTTTCATCGATTGAGCATTTAGTTTTGGTATGAATGCAAGTAATATATTTCCTATTTGTATCGAATGCATACCTTTATTCTTTTTCAAGGCTTATTGGGGATACCTCCAACTTTGTATGTAATTTAATCATAGCATATTCTTAATGAACAAGTATTTACAAAGTTGATTATAATATATTCCTTCTAGGCTTTGTTTGCATATAGTTTCTTGAGCTTACAAGGCCCAACCATTAATTGTTGAGCTATTATGCATTTTCCTTTTCCCTACCATCACATGAAAGTACCAATTTCCCTTTTAAAACTCTTGTCACTGTAATACCATTTTATCTAGAATTTTCTCGTGTCTTGTTGAAATTAATTAAGATCATATTTTTTCTATGTCTATATTATTCCAATATATCATGTAGTCTCATTGCCCAACTTTCTATTAATAATAAAACTTAAAAACATTTGTGTTGTACTCTACAAAAAAACTTAATAAACTAATTAACATAATGGGTTGGTCTTAAAAATATTATATTTATGTCTTCTCCCATAGATATAAAATTAATATTTATTTCCTTAAAACTTTAACAACCCTCTTATGTTTTTATACTTCCTAATCGAGTGTTGTCAATCAAATAAAATAGGTTGACCTATCTTGTTGAGAACACAATTTGCATGTAACCATATATACTGTATCTTTAAATTTTTTATGATTTATAAAGTTTAAATAGTAGAAGGGTTAGATATTTGTATCAATTTGTAAAACACCATTTGCATGTGGCAATATATACTATTTATAATGTTTTTATTATTTATAAAGTTTAGTTAGTATATTTATAATGTTTTTATTATTTATAAATTTTAGTTAGTAAAAAGGTTAGATATTTGTATCAATTTATCTAACATTCAATTTTTCACTCACCCTAAGGTTGATCTATCTTGTTAAGACCACCATTTGCATGTGAATATATATACTATATTTATAAATATTTTAATGATTTATAAAATTTAGTTATGTGAATATATTTACTATATTTATAAATATTTTAATAATTTATAAAATTTAGTTAATGGAAAGGTTAGATATTTGGATCAATTTATTATGAAATAGCACCCATAATGATTTTCATTTATGCTTCATTCATAATCTAATAGTCATGTTTAAACTTTGACATCTATCCTTACTCATAAGCCAAAATGTACTTTTAACACTTTTAAGCCAAAATGTACTTATATGGAGTGATCCAATAACTCCATATGTTACTATTAAAAACATAATGATCTATTCCTAGTAGGATAATAGTCAAGAATGATCGGTATCCCTCTCGGATACATTTCGGAGGGCGAGTCATATCTAGTAACAAGGAATTTTGTTAGAGTTGTAGTTAACTATGGCCAAATGTGGTAAGATTTATCAAGTAGATGGATTTTATCTTTGTTGTAATTCTTGGCTACTTCACATCGAGGTGTGTTGTGGAGTACTAGTGTTTGATAACATTTTAAAACAAAACTTTTTATGGGTAAGTTTGATATTCATTTGGGATCATCCGTTGACTGAATTGTTATGGTTCGAAAATGGAAACCTTGAATCTCTCCTAGAGAGGTTATTTTTGGTGATGATCCCATAGTTTGGTTATATCCCTTGTAAGGTGGCATAAACTTCCAACTAGTGAACTCTTAAACAAAGGTGGTGTAGTTAGTCTTACAGACTTATTTTGGAAAATCGAGAATGTTCATCCAAAATGATCCATCTCTCAAAACTCTATTGAATATAGTACGTTATTACCCTATTGAATCTAGTAGGTTATTTATGTAATTTTGTTTATTAGTCATTTAATTATTTATTAAAATGAAGCATATTTTTTTATTTAGATTAATATGTCGGTTTGTAGCTTTGATATATTATGAGGTTCATCTATTTTTTTATGAAATCACTATGTAGAGAAATTAGGCATTTATATTGACAAGATCGCTTATCAATCTTATTGATTAGCCTATGAATTCTATATACAAGAATAGATCTTTCACTCCAATGAATATGAGGTGTGTGTTTCCTAGATGCATTGTCATGTTTGCGAACAATGGTGACTACCACTCTCATTCACTTTTGTGTCTTGTTATGAGTAATAGTTTCTATGTAATGATGAGCTTGTCACTCCCATTTCTAGTGACGTGGTAGTGTTTTTGAGGATGGAAGTAGCCTAGGGTATTATTGTTCCCCCATCATAGGAGACCTCCCACACACTTCATCATTAATGATGATGATTGATAGGACAAAGCATCGAGTGATTTTAATATAGAGTAATGCATGAGTTGGGTTATGGCTTGTTTTATCATTTTGGAGGTTTTTTTTTAATGCTTAAGATTTATGTGATGAGATTTTTCTTCAGGTTTGTTTAGAATATCCACAATGTTGTTTGTTACTGGTTGACTTTGCAAACCACAACAAGATCCATCTTCATGACACAAAGTTGAGCATATGATGTGATGAGAAGTAGCTTATAAATAGTAAAAACTTGACAAGTAAAAAAAGGATGTCGGTTATAGCTAGTGAGTAGAACAATCAATCAGGGGGCCCAAAAACAGAGACGAGAGAAAGCCAAACACCAAGAAATAAAAGACAACATTAACCAATGTCAAGTGGAAGCTATGGAAGGTAGGGTGATACAAAAGATACGTAAAACTTCATTTGCATGAGTTTGGCTTCCTCTCATCTATGATCTTGGGCCCCTTGATTGGTTATTTGATTGTTTGTTTGTTCTTTCCTCCTTTTTGTTTGTTCTATTCGCTAGCTATAACATGCATCCTTATTTTTACTCTTCAATTTTTTAGTATTTATAAGTTTCTCCTCATCTCATCATATGTTCAACTTTATGTCTTGAAGATGGATCATGTTGTGGATACGAAATGTCGACCAGTAACAAACAACATTGTGGAAATTTTGAACAAACCCAAAGGTGTTTTTTAGCTTGGAGACCATGAGGTTATTAGGTCTCTCCTTTTAGGTTGCAAAAAATTCCTCACTTGACATGTAATTGAGCACCTCTAGGATTCTTCCAAGGAGAAAGAAAAAACACCAAATTCCTAATGGTGATTTGCACTGAAAGAAAACAAGAGATGTGATGGCCATAGCCACTAATTAAAAACCTAAAAACTTGGTCGGTATCACGTAGAAGCTATGAAAGGTAGGGTGATATAAAAGATGCATAAAAATTCATATGCACAAATAAATGAGGAGATTCATCATCTCAAACCTAATATAGGTTTTTCTATGAGTCAAAAATATTAGTATTTGAGGATTATTGACCTCTATTTGTAGATGACGCAATGGGTAGGTTATGGGATAGGTCACTAGATTATAGAATTGAATAAGTAGATATTGACATTATATATGTATATATGTACATGTGGGAGAGAGACATCAAATGTTTATTTTTTGTTATTAATATTAAATTTCATACATGTCACCTCAACTTTTAGTATGAAAATCCTCTGGATGGGATGACACCTATCGAGCACTTGATACATGACACTCTAGTGACGAGTGCAGTCAAATCCCCTCATCATCAGCCTCCCCCTCTGTCAATTCACTATGCCTAGCATTCATTCAGGAAAGGAGTTAGTGCGTTGGAACAGTCAGGGAGGTTTAATGACGCACTAGGCTTGGCCATCTAGAACTAGTACGATGCAAAAAGGAAACATCACCTCAACACTCATGGCACCCCAAACTGTCATTTATCTCGTCATCACTCAGGTAATCTCTTGGTGTGGTTCTTATTTCTAGTGTTTTCCCTTAGCTCTGCATTTTCCACCTTCATTCTCCATCTGAGTGAGTCAAGCCTCTGTCAATTTTCTTTCCCGCATGTCCTGTTTTTCCTTCATTTCCTCTGTTAATTTTCTTGCGTCTAGCTTTGCCATGCCTCACAAGAGAGGTAATTCCAAATGCAGTCCAACCTACTACAGTCTGGTAGGTTGGCACCGATGCATAGGCTCTCCATATCTTTCTCCCAATCTGGGGAGAAACTATGAATGTTATCCTTATTTTGACCAAAGCTCGCACGATGATGTCTAGCCTATGCCCCAATTGTCGGAACCTGAGCTAAACTATGGAGGTTGTATAGTGGAGGAGGAGATTCCTCCTAACTGGGAGGAGGACACCACGAGGTAGACATAACCAACTATTACTGACCTCCCCTTGAATTATACTGATGTTGCCATGGGCAGTTGTGTGGTGGAGGAGGAAATCCCTCCAGAGATGCAGGATGACTTCATCCAAGGAGAAATCCCCAATTTTAGCGGACTGCACAATGAAGCCCCTAGGATCGATTGGGACGAATGTTGGGGCAAGGAGGAGAGCCATTTGAAGCAGCACATAAGAGAGCCAACTCATCTAGCCTTGGTATGCCATGATTTTCCTAGTCACTATAGGCTCATAGAGGACCACTTAAATTTGATCTTTGAGATGAGGCAAGATATGGATGATCAACTTCACAACCAGCACGCCCTCGACAAACACCTGGATATGTTGTTTGATTCCCTATCAAGGGATCATGCGAAGAGCCAATTCCCAACATGCTGCCAACCGTTTTCCTTCACTGTTCTCCATGATGGAAGTCCGAGTTTGCCTCACATTTAGTTTCTTTGCTGTTAAGATTTTAGTTTTAGCTAGAAAGCATTTACAATCAAATTTTGTGGAAAACAAACTCTGGTATACTAGCTTGCCTATGAACATTGTTGGCCACATGTTCTGGTTTCCATGCATGTGACAAAACACACGGCAAATTTTGATGTATGTGGGACATGTGTCACTCTTTTTTGATATCTTAAGGTAACAAAAACTCTTTTTTATTTACCAAAAAAACTTTTAATATGAACATTACACAATTCCTTTGTACTAAACTATAGAATGCATTTATGAGATAAATAAATCATGAAATTGTTTGACATATAAAAATATAATATAAATTTAAAGTTAATTAGATTTTTTTATTTTTTTTTAATATCACAAATAAATCCAAGAAGTGTTGGCCAATATTCGCAAATGACATGTTTACATCTAAATTTTATCAAAATGTAACATTAACATCACAATCACAAATTGACATATTATTATTAATTAAAATGTTTAATAATATTTTAGAAATTGTCATATTATTATCAATAAAAGTGCTTATTAATATTATAGGAATTGACATATTATTGTTAATAAAAATGCTTATAAATATGTTAGGATTCTTTGATTGAAAAAGAGTTGAACTCGAGGTTTTAAGAAGGTCGATCGGCTCTGCAACTTTTTAGGGTTTCCCATGCTCCGGTTTCCCGCCTGCCCCCGAACCTCGTCTAACTCCCTTGGTGCGCGCTGACTACCTCAGCCCTGCAACTCTGACTGCCTCAGAAGAATGGGAACTGAAGGGGGGCGAAATCCCCCTCCTACCATAAGGTCACCACCAATGATCTAGAGAACTTGCGAGTGCATCGACCATCCTTTGAGTTGTCGTTGCACCTACGAGACCAGTATTTGCAAGAAGAGATGGAAATAAGCAAAGTTTCGAAAACAGATGTTGAGTCCTCGCATCCAAAAGCTGCTCGGGTCGTGACACTGGGCACATGCATCCCCCAAGCCCCGGTTGCACCCAGGTATGTCATCAAAACCACCAAGAAAGGGAAACATACGCAGTTCATGAGAGACCATTCCCTCATAAGAAAATTCCTAGGTCTCTGGCCCTCAGAAAAGGACCTAGATCGTTGGATCAAGGTGTGGTGGAACCCCAAGGGAGACTATGAGCTCCAGCTAAGCTCCAAAGGTTTCTTCACAATAATATTATATAAATTGGAGGACAAGGACAGGATCTTTGAAGGGAGACCATACTTCTACAACTTGGCCGACCTCTACCTACGATACTGGACATACCGCTTTTTCCTAGAAAAGGAAAACTTCACATACACATCGGTATGGATCCACCTCTATTCCCTACCTCAAGAATTCTGGCTAGAGGAAATTTTACTGGGCATAGGCAATACTCTAGGTAAATATGTCAAAACTTCTGAAGCTACCAAACAGAGAAAATACACCTCCTATGCAAGGATATGTGTCTATATGAACATCTCCAAAGCTCTACCAGGAATAGTTACATTAGAATACCAAGACGAGGAATGGGCCCAAACCATAGACTATGAACACATCCCTTTCAGATGTCGAAAATGCCATGAACATGGACACCTTTTCAGAGACTTCCCTCTCAATGCCCCCCCCAAGAAGGAAGCTGAAGAGAAACCAAAGGAAGGATTTACCCAGGTTCACAATCGAAGGAGGCAAGCGCAGAAGAATCCCTCAACCAACAACGACAAAAAGAACCCAAATAATAACTCTTTTGAAGCCCTTAACCACATCTCAGAAGAAGAAGAGGTGGAAAACCCCCATAAGGCCACGAGGAAAGAACCCAACAAGCACAAGGAAGATCAACAATCACAAGAGTATCAGACCCCATCAAACCAAGCATATCCACAGATTCACCTAGTCTCAAGGAAAGAACTAGAAAGAGAGGAAGACACATTCATGGAAATGGATGAGCAGGACCTAGCAGAAATCGACCTAGACAAATTAGAATAAGCACTCAACAAGAAGGATCTCCAAACCATACCAGAGAACCAACTCAAGAAAGTTCACAAATTATTTCTAGACTCATTAGTAGGGGCTACATATAGGTTGGTGATCTCCATGGACCCAAACCAAGATCCAAGAAAACACCCAAAAGAAAACAAGTGAAGGGGTAGAAAATCGTCTCATCAGCTAATAAAGGAGAAAGGAAACTATATGATCAATTTGGGACAGATTCACAGGCTCTTAGAGAGCTCCGTTTCCCACCCTCCAAATTGTTAACTATGAAGATCCCCACCTGGAATATCAGAGGCCTAAATGGAAGATCCAAACAAAGGATTCTTTGAAAGTGAATCAAAATGGAAGACCCTGATATATTCCCGATACAAGAAACGAAATGTGGAGGGAAAACTGCAGAAGATATCATCAAAAGATGTTGGCACAACTGCAAATCCTATCAAACAAACTCAAAAGGGGCTTCAGGAGGCCAAGCCATCCTATGGAACCCTGCCACAGTCATCCTTGACCAGGGCCTCTCCACTCCAGGCACAATCATGGCGCACTACAGAGCCATTGGTTCAGACAAGTAGGGAATGATCACAAATGCCTATGGACCACAAAATAGCCAAGAGAAAGCCTTTTTTCTTCAGAACTTGGCTTACCTAGGTTCTTTAGCAGAAGGCAAGTGATGGATAATAGGGGGCGACTTCAATATGATTCTCATGCTGGAGGAGAAACGAGGGGGGGAAACGCGCCTGGAGTAGGACAACGCAAAATTCTAGGAACTCATAGAAAACCTTAGACTGGTAGATATCGAAAATGGAAATGGCACTTACACTTGGACCAAAAAAAGATCAGGTCACCAACAAATAGCTTGCAGACTTGATCGCTTCCTCATCTTGAAAACTCTTCTTCTGGAAGGTCCCCTAGTCGATTCCAACATCCTCTCGAAGGCAAGCTCGGATCATTGGCTGGTTCAGCTCTGGGTTGATACTATTGCTACCCTGAAACTCAAACCCTTCATATTTGAGAAATTTTGGCTCTCCCATCCAGATTTCCAGCAGCTAGCCTGTCACTAGTGGAGCACTGTGAAAGTACAACAAGGTACAAGAATGTATTGCTTCCAACAAAAACTCAAATATTTCAAACAACAGGTATGCAAATGGAACAAAGAGGTCTTTGGGAACATTTTCCAGGGAAGGAAAATGTTGGAACAAAAACTAGAGAACCTTCAGGGGCAGATCATTCATGCAGGATCTACAATCACTCAACAACAGGAGGAGAATGAACTCAAAAGGAAAATAGAAGAAAGATACAAGCATGAAGAAATCCTATGGAGACAAAAATCACGGGTTCAATGGCTCAATGAGGGAGATAAAAACACCAAATTATTCCACTGTTCCATGATCCACAGACGCCTCATCAATCGCATCACAAAGATGGATGATTCACAAGGAAGCTCCTTTTTAACTCATCAGGAAATAACGCATGAGATGACAGATTTTTACAAGGATCTCCTCTTAGAACCCAATGTGGATTGCACCTCAACAATAAAAAGGGTGACCCAAAACATCCCAACTCTAATCACCCAAGGAAAGAATGAGGCTCTCATGACACCAATAACGCTAACATAAGTGGGTTGGGATATTCAGGGGTTACCCACAAACAAGCCTCCAAGTCCAGATGGTTTCACAACAGACATCTTCCACTCATACTGGCCTATGTTAAGGGAGGAATTGTGGCAGCTGGTGGAGGAATCTCGTAGCTCAGGAAAAGTCCTTCAAGAACTAAATTCCACTTTCTTCACTCTAATCCCCAAAGAAGAAAGGGTCACCAATCCAAAGAACTTCAAACCCATAGCTCTTTGCAATGTTATCTACAAAATTATTTCCAAGGTCATAGCTCTAAGACTTAAACCAATTCTCCCCTTCATCATCTCCAAGCAACAATCAGGATATGTCGAAGGAAGGAAAATCATAGACAGTGTCATACTTGTCCACGAAATCATTCACTCGCTCAAAAGTGCCCGCACTCCAGGTATGCTCCTAAAACTTGATCTCTCAAAAGCTTTTGATAAATTAAGCTGACAATACATGGAAGCTCTCCTTTTAGCTTTTGGCTTCAACAAATATTGGATCTCTTGGGTAATGAACCTCTTTTCCTCAACCTTTTTCTCAATCCTCGTCAATGGTGCCCCCTGTCAACCCTTCTCCCCCTCAAGAGGAATAAGGCAAGGTGATCCTCTCTCCCCTTTCCTTTTTGTCATTATGGTTGAAGGTCTAGGACGCTATATCAAGGCCTCAATCCCAAATGTATCCCTCTAACGCCTCCCTCTTCATGGGATGCAACCAACAGCCTCCCACAGCCAATTTGTCGATGACACACTGTTAATGAACGCCCCCATTGCGCAACAAGAAATGAAACTAAGTTCCATCCTCTCTGATTTCAACGAAGCCTCTGGAACCACCTTTAATCTAGCCTAATCACAGATCTTCTTTTTCAATACTCCTGAGGAAATCCAACATCACCTCTCTCAACTTTTGAATATCCTTGTTGGCACTCTGCCCTCTCGCTACCTAGGACTCCCTCTCTCTGACTCTGCAGCCAGAAACATTTCCTGGCACTCCCTCCTTCTCTCCATCACCAATCGTCTCAGCAACTGGACTTTTTGCTCCCTAAACCTCCCAGCTAGATTGGTCCTTTTAAAGTCAGTTCTCCAAGCCATCTCAACTTACTTGTTCTTTTCCCTAGCTGCCCCCCAATCTGTCATAAAGAAAATAAGGAATCTGCAAAGAAACTTTCTATGGCATGGACACAACCTGAACAAAAAATGGGCCCTTGTCAGCTGGAACAAGGTTTGGAAGCCCAAATCTTCAGGGGGTCTGGGCCTTCGGGACCCTGGTAAACTAAACAGCACCATGGGAGATCGAATTTGGTGGAGATGGCTCAAAACACCAACAAAGATCTGGGAAAAACCCTAGAAATGAAAATATGCCCCAAGCATGCATCAAAATCAACTCATAAGAATGCAGGATCAAATCCAAGGCTCCAACATCTAGAATGTGTCCTGGAAAAATCGGCCACTCATTCAGGAAAATGCTTTCTAGGAAGTTCGTAATGGCCAGAATGCCCTATTCTAGACGGACTCCTAGCAGAAAATGCCACCCCTACAGCAGGAAGACAACCTACAATCCTATTAAAACTACATTCAAGATATTGCCACCCTCAAAGTGGCAGACCTATGGATAGACACCCCCAGCAGATCTCCTTGGTGAAGCTGGAAATCCATTCATCAGGGACTCCAAGTGGCAATGGACTGTGACCTGCAGCATTGGAAACAATCTACAACCCAAAAGTGAATCAGGACAAACACAAACCAAGACATCCTCATATGGGGATACACACCTCATGTAAGCTTCACTCTCAAGGAGGGATACACTCTTCAGGAGAATTTCCACAACCTTCAAAAAGAAAACATCTGGACAACAATATGGAAATCCAAAATCTGGCCCAAAATCTCTACTTTCCTCTGGCTTCTTCTCCAAAACAAGATCCTAACCTAGGACAATCTCCAAAGACAAGGTTTCATTAGCCCCTCGATTTTCCATCTCTGCCATCTCCAGGCAGAAACCATGGAGCACCTCCTAAATAACTGTTTACTCAGTGAGAACATCGGGAACCAAGCCACTCAATTCATGAGAAAAACCAAACGAGTCAAAAATAACATCATAAGTACCATTGGGGATTGGGGTGTTGGTTCCTTCAAGAGCCCTATCCTGAACAAAGCTTGGAAACTCTTACCAGGCTTCATAGTTTGGCAACTATGGAAAGAGAGGAACAGAATAATCTTTCATTCCCAACCTTCTCCTCCCACCCTCCTTTGGAACACAGTCCTCCTGCATCTTCAGGAAACTCTTCAGCTTCATTCATGGACCAAGGAAGACTTCCCCATTGACCCTAGTGAGCCCTCGCTCCTCAACTCTTGGGGCTTCTCGTTTTCACACTCCATCTCTTCTCAACAGCCCCCTCTATCTTCAAAAGCCCTCAATCTCTCTAAGTGGCTCCCCCCTCGCCAGGCTTCCACAAGGTCAACTTTGACGGCGCTTCCAAAGGCAACCCAGGACACTCAGGATATGGAGTGGTCATAAGAAATAACTTGGGCCAAATTCAAAGCCACATAGCAGAAACTCTTGGATGCGACACCAACAATTCAATATAAATTTGGGGTCTCATCAAAGGAGTGCAAATGGATTTAGATCAAAACCTCACATGTCTGATCATTGAAGGAGACTCCAAAATCATAATAGACTTGGTAACAAAAATCTTGAATGGCAAAAATCCAGAGAAAATCACTCCCAACTGGCGCCTCCTTGGCCCTCTTCACAGCGTCTAGGCTCTTCTCAGACCTTCTCTTACTCTAATCCCCTCACACATTCGACGAACTGCAAACAAAGTGGCGGATAGACTGGACAATGCAGGGGTTGACTCAGTGCAACAGATTATTCTCCATGATTCCATGCAGTCCCAAAGCTCACCCCTCTGGCTCCAATGCAAGGAGATGGCTCAGTTGGATGGCCCCAATCAGGATGGGGAGCCATCCTTGTCTACTTAGAATTTCTTCCATGTCATATATTATCAGTCGATCGATGATTTCAGAACCTTGACAATCAGAATTCAAGAGCACGAAGGATGTTGTTTCCCAAAGTTGCGAAGTCGAGAAAAGAGAGAGGGGATCTGGCCCATTGATGCTAAAGAAGATATGGACCGTCGATCCAGTCTCATAGACTTGGTGAGTGAAAATTTTGGGAATTCGGCTACCGGGAATTTGAAGCATGAAGACAACTATGTTCCAAAGTCGCGAAATCACGACATGCAAAATCGCAAAAAGCGAAACCAGATATGGATCGTTGGTACTAGAAGAAATCTGGACCGTCAATTGGGTCCCACTGAATGTTGCGAGGAAATTTCCAGAATTCGGCCATCAGGAGTCCGAAGCATGGAGGGCGTTGTCTGCCCAAGTCGCGAAGTCGCGAAATGCGAAATCGTGAAATGATATGGACCGTTGGTACAACAAAAGATCAGGACCGTCGATCAAGCCCCATTGATCTGACTCAAGAAAATTTCAGGAATTCGACCATCGAGAGTCTGAAGCATGGAGGGCATTCTCTGCCCAAGTCACGAAGTCGCGAAACGCGAAACCACGAAACGATCTGGACTGTTGGTACAAGGAAGGATAGGGACTGTCAATCAAGCCCATTGATCTGACTCAAGGAAATTTCGAGAATTTGACCATCGGGAGTCCGAAGCATAGAGGGTGTATTCTGCCCAAATCGCGAAGTCGCGAAACGCGAAATAGCGAAATGATCTGGACTGTTGCTGCAAGGAAAGATCAGGACCATTGATCAAGCCCCATTGATCTGACTCAAGAAAATTTTGGGAATTCGGCCATCGGGAGTCCGAAGCATGGAGGGTGTTGTTTGCCCCAGTCACGAAGTCGCGAAACCGCGAAATGATCTGGACCATTGATACAAGGAAGGATTTGGACTGTCAATCAAGCCCCATTGATCCGACTCAAGGAAATTTTGAGAATTCGGCCATCGAGAGTTCGAAGCATGGAGGGCGTTGTCTGCCCAAGTCGCGAAACCGCGAAATGATGTGGACCGTTGATACAAGGAAAGATCAGGACCGTCAATCAAGCCTCACTGAACTGACTCAAGAAAATTATGGGAATTCAGCTACCGGGAATCCAAAGCATGAGAGCACTATCTACCCAAATCGCGAAGTCACGAAACGTGAAACCGCAAAATGATCTAACTCGTTGATCTAATTAGGCACTAACCTTGGCCTTTTTGTAAGCAGATCTTGTAAACTTACAATTGAAAGTAATATAAGGATCCACTTTTATTAAAAAATAAGTATATATATGTTGGGATTCTAGGCTCCTATGTCAATAGGATCAATGTCGCAGTGACTTTTACTCTATTCACGTTGATTTAATTCCAAGTTGAAATCAGAATTTTCGAACGGTGTGTCCACTGTGGATGGATGAGTGTTCACTGTAGTGAAAAAAAGACTCCTGTGCATAAAGTCTCGTGTTGAAAACAATTTAATATAACTGGTGATTTGTCACGGATTCAGTGAAATGGTATCACTGTTCGTTGGAATGCATGTTAATTCATGTGGAAATATGTTCAGACAGCCGAAGCAGCTGATTTAAGACGCATACAGCACGAACTTGAACGATGACACGTCCATGTCAGTGTCACTAGTGGAGAAAATTATGGCCCATGGATGTAGTATTAGTCTAAACGTTTCAGGTTTTATTTTTGTCACTTTTTTAGGAAATTTATTAAAAAATAATTTCAGAAATTTGAAATTGTAGATTTTAGTGAAAGAGATTAGATATTTTTTATGTTGAGAAGTAAGGTTTTCAAAGGTGCTGAATTGATTTATGCATTCAAAAAAGTTTAAACAATGTGAAGTTGTGATTTCATCAAAAAAATACATTCTAAGATTTTAGTGATAAATGCCAGAAAATATAAAAACATAAAAAATTTAAACTACACCCATACACCATGTCAATCAGTGATTAGTACATACCATCTTCTTTTTATTAGTTAAATACCACATTATTTATCATCCAACTCACAAGATAAAAAGTACAAATTACCATAAATATCATCATTCAACATTTTCTATAGGTTTTTGAAAGCCCCCGCCCCCTGTAATCATAGTTTCTTGAAGCCCAAGCAACCACTGGAGTTTCACAAATTTCACTTCAATCAACGGTAAAAATTTAAGCAATCTGATTCTCTGTTCTGCAGTAGACAGGAAACACCACATTCTCCTGGATCAATCGTCTAATAAAGTGTGCATGAAGCCGGGTGGGTTCAATTGCTTTTAGGCTGAGGCCCTCTCCCTAACGGTCGAGCGGGTTCATACCTTCACCCCCTCGCTGCTTGCTGGTGGATGAACCGAGGGCTGGTCCAAACCGAAAAGTGACAAGATGGAAAATACATATTATCAATTATTTATTTTGATTTACTGTGGTGCATATTACTAATAGTTTATTAATATTCTAAATATCACTAACAGTTTACTGATATTTTAAATCTAGAAAATTTTAAGGAAGTTTATATTTTGATTTTATATTTGTTGTATTGGGTGTATCACCTATTAGCTATGCATTTATATGGTTACTCTTTTTAGTTTTAAACATTTATAAGTGATATTATTATTATTATTTTTAATTTTTAAATGTTTATAAGTGATATTTTCAAGAAAATGGGGATTTATTTCTTAACAATAAAAAGAGAAGAATTTAGGTTTCATAAATTTTTGAGAGGTTACAAGTTCAAATTCAGAGGGGGTAGGGTATGTATATTTCCATAAATTTTACCAATCAAATCTCTAGACGGAGGAGGTCTCTTGTCCCATAAAAAAGAGGATCTCATACAACAATTAGATAACAATTAGATATCTGACTTAACCTTAACCTTATAGATAAATTATTATTATTATTATTAATCAAAAGAATGATAAAACTCAAAATTTTTTTATTAAAGCATCACGCAGAACCATGATACGCAATGAAAATAAAAATTTCTAATTTGATGATTCGAGATATTTGCAAAATTAATTTGAATAATTTAAATATAGTCAAAAAAGATGAAATTGAAACTGGAAAAAAAATCTCAATCCTGATAATACTGATTTAGATATTTATTTCTGAAACAAGCGCCACGGTGCTTTATTAGAGATCGAACACACGGATAGAATAAGAAATCCTATGAAAAATAAAATAATGGAATATTTGAATTCTAATCGGCCCTCCCCTCATCCGCAGATCATCCCATCCTAATTTCATAGGGGTTGGAGATCACAGAAGCTGGAGAGGGAGAAGGATGGTTCAAAGTACTTTCCACTCAAAATATTTTGGGTCAGGAGTCTGTTGCCCTCGTCAGTCCAGTGGACTCCATCCCAGCTGACAGAGGAGGCTGGATTGGCGCAGGCCGTGGCCTTCATCTTAGTGCCATTGATGGTTCCAGTCTTTCCACACCACAGTGCGTCGTTGTATATGCCTCCAACTCCGCAGCATGCTCTAGTGGGGGCGATGAACCCTGCATTTATAGATATGGAGTATTCATCATTCATTCATCTGCTACTTGGAATATACACACAAATTATACCTAGTACAGAATGGAGGGCGTGGGGATACCATATTTAGAAGGATTGGCGAAGAAATCGAAGATGATGTCGTATGTATTGACGTAGATAATGTTGGCGTCTTTGACTTGATTCCGCAGGGAGGATAGCTCAGCTCGGAGGAGTTTGTTGAAATAGAGAGCAGCGTCATTGAAGGAGATGGAGCAACCGTGCTGATCGAAGTCGTCGGAGGAATGTGGAAAGAAAGTGAGCCAAAAAGGCCCGCAACCTTGGGGCGGCACGTCCCTCACCAGAATAGTCCTGGCGCCCTCATTGTACAAAGCCTGCGCAGCTCCTGCAATAGACCTCGCAAGCTTTGGAAGAATGGTCTGCTTCACCTGGGCGGCGGTGAGGTTGAGCTGCATGTATCCGTAGCTGAAGTCGTTGCCCCCAATCTCTATCGTGTATATCCCGTTCGTGAACGCTTCAGCACTTGGGAGATTGCTCAGAGGACCTGTATTAACATTCCATCAATTCTCATTTCAATACTCTGGGAAATCGATTACTCTTACTATGCAGATCAGCTTTAGTTACTACCTACCGTGCGCCTTGATGCTGGCCAGAACCTGTTGCTTGAAAACTTTGAACTGACTGATCTGAACAGTGAGAGAGATGGGAGCAATGAAGGAATCTGCGTCAAGAGCAGTGGCACCTGCCGCAGCAAAGTTGGCTCCTTGCACAAAACTTGAAGCCACGGACTGCAAATACGGACTCAGAAACGGTAGTCCCAGTGCCTTGGCTGCAACATCATCGATTATGTTCAACAACTAAATACATTTAGGCTTGCAATAAAGAAATGTGAGCAGCAGTATCAATTATCTAGTAACTCGATTCAATTAACTTACCGAAGAAATCTATGGACAGTCTTCCGTCGCTGTATCTGCTTGTGGGTTTGCCAAAGAAGGTTTCTCCATAGGGAGGATTCTCAGAAAGCTCGTTGTTGGGGAACACGCAGTGGATGGTACCCGTGTCGGAGGTTGAATCCCCAAAATTAAAAAGGGCCTGGTAATCACAGCGAGCATGAGACAATATTGGAAGAACAACCATAGCTGAAAGTATGCCCACTAAATAATATTTACTCGTGCGCTGCAGCTCCATTGCAATGTCTACGATAATCTGCTCTTTTTTTCTGAACCGAGATAATCTGCTCTGACAATGATTACGCGGGAGTAATACACAGACGAGACCACAAGACGGGAGCGTGGGATATTGATGAACGCAGTTTCCAAAGAAGCATTTGTACAGTGAACGGAGCCATGTGTGAGGGCACTAGAAAGATGACAAATCATGGCCAAGGTTCCGATATGAGATCGTGGGTGACGTTTGGAGATAATGAACGCGGCCGGCATCTTCTAGTGCAGGCCCCTCATCATGATGTAGTGTCAGTCAAATTTGAAAATAACATAAAATTTGAAGACTTTGGACCTCAACGGTTGGAATGGACAAGCATGATAACGAAACTTTTGTAAAGGTAGCAAAAACAGCAATTCTATGAGATTCGTTCGGAGTCGAGACATTGTTGGTACTATGAAATTGCTTTTTCTCACGGAGTAAATCCCGGGAATGCATCCGCCGAGGTATGAGGTGTTTTGTACAAGTATTGCGGATGATACGTCCAGGTCGTATCTCCTTAATGCAGCGGGACTGGTAAATGGATGATACATCCAGATCGGATCTCCTTAATGAGGTGGGACCGTTGAGTTGTAGTTAGCACGATATAGTCGCTTCTTGCCAGGCGCCGTCTGAATGTCTGGACATATGTTTTTTTGACGTTTGTATTGTATGGTCCATGGGCTATTATTAATATTCGCTGAGTTGTTTGTTATTACTTTGTTTGGTCTGGTAACCTCGCCATCATTGCGATGCTTTAAGCAATATTTTAATCTTTTTATTGTTCTATCAAATAATTTTTTCTATTGTTCTATTAAATGATTTTTTTTAGTTATTTTTTTTGAATATTTGTTAGATTAGAAATTGTTAGATCTGCAGAATTAAATGATTATTTTTATAAAATCTATTACAAGTGGGTTTTTAAGTATTCTGAATTTATTTTTGTATTTAAAAATAGATTTTAAACAACAAAAAATAATAATTTCTTACAGATTTATGTAACAGAATTTAGGTGAAAAAAACTATCATAAAACAATTAAATAATGCCCTTAAAAAATGTAACATGTTACTAAATTTTTTTAATCTGGTTTGACAATTTGATTGGTTTGAGAATTCACCTATGAGTGAAACAAGGTTTTTATTATTTCAAATATCAACAGATTTTGAAGAATATAAACTCTGAGTGGAACAAGGTTTTTACTATTTCAAATATCAACATATTTTGAAGAATATAAACTCGTATTTACATTGTGGTTATATATATAACATCAACATATGTTCCCAATAAGGTATGCTTGTTATGAAAATGTTATTTCTAATATGTTGTTAGAAATGATTTTTTTTGGGTGATTTTGTTTTGAGACATTTGCTCAAAATTTGAAAGTAATTGTTAGATCCACAAATTTAGTACGCTGAATCTATTTCTACATTTAAAAATGAATTTTAAACAATAAAAAATAGTTATTTCACAGAATGTTACATTGTAACTATCTATGTTACAATGTATGCTTTCAGACATGGCTCACCCTCTGTACTTACAGTCCAACTACTCTTATTCTCACTTCTGTAGCAGCACCTTAGTACACCTCAGTACTGTATTTTTTTTTAAATCATGGAAATCTGTAATTAGTAGAAGTGATTTAGGCTAGGCTCAAGATCAAGTTTACTGGCTACCACTATAACTCAAGTGTGATAGTAACTTAAAGATGGTTGAGATGTCCACAGGTGCATTAAGATTTGGACCTTTATCCAAAAATAGTCTACCCTTCTAACCTTATCACAATGGACCAACATGTCACTATAGAAAATTTGTCTCACCAAAAAATGATATCAATCATTTTAACACTATATCTATTATGATACACCAACATGTCACTATAGAAAATTGGTCCCACCAAAAAATGATAACAATCATTTTAACACTATATCTATTATGATACATAATAGTAAGCGTTAATACATTAGGACAGATTGTATGCTTGTGGGGCAAATTTGGTATGGAAACGAAACAGTTACATTGATAGAAATCTCTTGAAATTGAGCGAGTAAATTGGGTAGCTATGGAGCGTTTATTTTATATTCTATCCTTATCTTAGAACGCTGTCCAACACTTTTCTTAAGATGAGAGCGAAAGACCAAAGTTTTTCAAATTCGTTCATGTTTTCTTGACGTTATTGGATATGTAGAAAAGTACATTTTGAATCTGTTTTCTATAACTGTTTACTGTGAGTACACATGGGCGTTTGAATTGCAGAATCATTGGTACTTTTCAAAGATCATATTAAATCATCGATGGTGTGGAAAATGGTCAGACATGTGCAAGTCTCCATCGATAAATTACATAACTGTGCTGTGCTGTCAGGT
>ML814338.1:69084-94011 GCA_009831015.1 Picea engelmannii | reverse complement strand
CAATGAAGAGAAGGATGGATATCAAAACACGATGTTTCCATATGGACAACTCGATGGCAATGTCGTCACCTATCAATATTTCCATCAACTTCTTTACTGTCAAATACTTAGCAATAAATATGAGCACTCACAAACTGAAGAGGTTTGGAGTAGTCTAGAATATGAAATTTGAGGTCTTTTTCATATGCTAAATCTTTGTTCTTGTTGAATATTAATTCTTCCCAAGGTATGGCATATGTATTTATAGTGGAATCATTAAAAAATAGCTTATCAATTGTTTTAGCTTGTTCCATCTCATGAACTTCATATTGAGGAAGATCTATGTCAAAGAAATGATTGTTTTAAACAAGAACAAATTCAAAACTATTAATTGCCTCCTAATTCTTCATGGTCCTTAACTCGTCATTCAAGAGTTTGGACTGAATTTGTAGCATGTCCACCTTTGTATGCATGACTCACAAATAGGTAAGAACATTTTCCAAAGCTCCTTTGTGCAATGTGAGTGAAGTGCCTTCAACTACATCAAGTAATGTTTCCAATATGGAAAACATTTATATGATTCTAGCCATCAACTATGTCATGCTCACTTGTACTTTCTTTTGTGTTACACCCACTTTCACTTGTCGCCAACAACCTTAGGGTGTCTGGTATTACCGATCATGAACCCTAAAGTGGTCCTCCTCTTGGATATAATTACAATGATTCGACTTCTTAATATTGTAAAGGGAGCAACTTCTTGAAATTCTACCCTTGTTACAATAAATGTCAAAATTAAGATCCAATTAAAATTGACTCAATGACCTGACCAATTCTTGATTCAAAGAGACATTTGATGAATTTACATTTTTTTACTTAATGACATAAAATGAAAATGTTTAAAAGTTTTGAACATGACACATAACAGTATTTAGGAATTTACAAAGATAGTCACATTGGGCTTCAAAGATTTCAATGTTGTAAGAACCATTGTCATTTATACACTAAATGCGCACATGGACATTTGAATTTGTGTGCTTTCTTGTTTTCCAAATTAAAGATGAGTGTCAAATACTAGACACAAAATAACCATCATCAAAAATCCAAAAATCATGCACCATAGCACACAAGCACATCATGTTCTTTAAACCCCCTTATTTGAAATTTGGGACAAGTCTAGGACACATCCACTCAACAAATGCTCTCTTTATTAATTTTGGCACAATTACAACATTAATCCCTTTTACATTTTTTGATGTTGTGTTCAATCATGAAATATTTTGGGTACAAGACCCTTTATTTTACTCCTTTGCAAAGGATCTCTCCCTTATGTGTGAAGGTGAAACTTTTAACCAAAGACAACAATCAATGAGCCAAACCACATAGGCCCCTTCCTAATAATTATTTGGGTTTGAGGAGAATTATTGATATAAGGAAAGAGATTGTAGGTCACCCGATGGCGTGTGGGACACATTTTATTGAAAACGACAAAAATATACCTCTCTGGGTTTGTGTTCAAATATTTATGCATCTTTTCCTTTCTAGCTAGGATTTACATGAGTGTGGGATGTCAATCAATAGTGCCTCCTTTGCAATTGTTTGTGAGCAACGCTTATCACAAGGAACACATGCACCCACATATCCTATTATTCACGTGCTTCATATTTCTTCTCCTTCTTTGTTGTGTACACTTTATTTACACTGTCTTAGTAGTTTGACTAATTAGGAGCTAGTAGAAACATTTGAGACATCAAAATTTCAACTTGCGTTGTGCAATCATGGATATTGCCTCTTCTCAAAGATTGCTTTCTTTAAATAAGTAGCTTCCTTTTGAAGTGCATAAAAAAACCAAATTTCTAAAAATCCTATACAACAACCTATCTTTGATCTTATCAAAGATAGATCTTGGCTCTTTAAATGTGTAGGTAGTTTGTTGGTGCACAAATTTTCACTTTTAGCAATAGGGTGACCTCCAATCTGTTGATTCTCTAATGCTCATGGCCATTGGAATTAAAACAAAAATTCTCCTCAAGATACAAATATTGTGGGAAGTGGTGAAACTTACCTCAAACCCATGAAATGTTGAACTATTCCCCTCATTAGATCTAGTAGGCAGGTCCTCATGTCTTCTCTTTAACCATCATTTATATTTGTAACAACAATGCATGTAGATCCACATAAATCTATGTTTTTTTGAGTGATTTGGTAGGTTTCTCTACTGAATTTTTTTTTTGGCTAACCATTCTGAATATTGATTAAATAGATATGTAGTTAACTAATTTTTCTTTGCTAGCAATATGAAAAACATGGAGGACATCTTTGGTCTCTAATTTTTCCAAAAAATAAAACCTCAATCTTTAACTGCAAAAATTTCACCATTCAAGCAATGAGTTAAAAAATTGTCAGATGAACCATTTGAATAATGAATTGGGAATCCTATATGCAAGTGTTATCCTAGAAAAATATAGTATTTATGATGAGAAAAATGTGTTTTTCACTCAACATTGATTTTTCCATTTTAGGTGGATTGTTTCAACAAGATTTTCTCCTTTAGACTTGATTTTTACAGTCAATATTCAGAGGGATTTTATCCTCCTCTAAAATACTTTTTCAACACACTATTATTTTCTCAACTTCGTTATGTATGATGACCATAATTTGCAATTTAGTTCCTACATATCCCAATTCTTATAGGTAATCCAATCCTTGAAATGTTAATAACTCAACATCTATGATAAATCCTAAAAATATATGTAATATACCTTATTGTATATTACAAAATCCATTAATTATTAGTTATACCATTAATGTAAAATAATATCCATTGGACTATATGGATGTGACTATATTCATTTGCATGTATAAATACACACGGTTGTAAACCTAATAATTATCGAATAATAAATTATTAAATATTAAATATGTATTTCATATATATCTAGTCTCCAACTTTCAATTGGTATCAAAGTCAGGATGGGCTTGGACACCAATGTCACCAACGTTCTTGAAGGATTTAGAGAAATACAAGAAGATATTTTATACTTCAAAAGAAAAAATTAAAGAAAATTTGGGGAAATTTTTGGAAAGATTGTCGGAGGAAGACTATGACGAAAAACATGAAAATGAAGATGGAGATGAGGAAAATGATGCGTGTAATCATTCACTTCCACCTCTCGAGGCCACTTCCATTTCGGTGTTAACATAGTTTCGAAGACAAGATCGTAATGTTGAAATATTGTAACTACAAAGAGTATTCTATTTATTATTGAGTTATTAATCATCATATCAATCCCCTTTTGTGGATTGATCATGTCAAGCTTTGTACTTGACCAAATCCCCTTTTGTGGATTGGTCAAACCCTAATTATATTATGAAAATTAAGAAGTTGGCCCCTAGGCCTAATTAAAGTGGTTTTAACCGCTAAGAAGAGAAGTCACCATTGCCCAATTAAGAGACACCTTTCCAACACCTGCCAGCTAGTATAAATAAAGGAGGTTAGTGCCTCATTTGTTCACTCACTCATTCACTCATCAAGTGCGCGAGTTTGGTAGTTGCAATAAAGGGAAGAAGGAAGAGAGAGGTGCATTGCTCAGTGTTGGATATTCTCTAGTGCTTTTGGTTTATTGTCTTGGAATTGTATTGACTATCTATATTAAGGAAGTTTTTGTTGGGCTTTCTCCCCCATGAGGGTTTCCCAGGATAAATTTTGTGTATCTTGTGATTGTGTTTCTCTTGGTGATCCTACCTATGTTATTGTTATCTTGTAAATTGAAAAGAAACCTAATAATATCTTAAAACTTAACATGGTATCAGAGCTAAGCTGAAGAGAGCACCTTTCACTGGATAAGCAAAAACATCACTCTTGTCGTACAAGAAAATTAGGGATTTTTATTGAAGAGGAATTCCAACCTAAAACTCATCAAGGAAGTGTGTCCTAGCCTAGAGAACTCTTTGACAGTCTCAACGCACTTTTCTAGTGGACAGAACTCCTAGAAAGTGAAACCCTTGTTTCCAATGGTACCAAAAAACCAAGAAACCAGAACCAGTACCAGAAGTACAAGTCCATATTTCCGCAAGTTCAATTTAAAGGGGTAAAATTTGGATTTTCTTAAATCTGACTACAACAGTCTACTCACCTCAGTCAAGTGCACCTCCTGGTAAGTTCAGATTTAAATTCTAAGCATTTTCAATTATTGGTCATTTTCCCAGCTCTAGGTCAAGATGTCTATAAGCACTAAGCTTTTTGACAAGTTAGAAGGTGTGGAAAACTTATGTTCCTAGAAATATAGGATTGCACACATTCTTGAAGAGAATGACTTCTCAAATTTCATAAAGGAATATGTACCAGAACCCGAAGAAGCTACAGCCAAAGAAAAGTACAACAAGGACATGGTTAGGGCCAAAAGGATCATTTCAAACTCCATTAAAGATCATTTGATCCCTCAAGTGGCCTCAAATAAAGCTCCAAAAGAAATTTTTTATGCCCTAACCAGAATGTATGAAGGAAATTACATCAAACAGAAGATGAATCTAAGAACTCAACTCAAAATTACAAGGATGCAAAAAGGAGAAACAATCCATGACTATTTCTCTAGAATCTCTCAATTCATGGAACAACTAGAAGCAATTGGAGACACCCTAGATGAGGATGAACTCATAATTACATCTCTTAATGGTCTCATAAGACCTTGGGATGCGTTCTTCCAAACCATTTGTGCTAGAAAGGAGGAACTACATTTTGACAGTCTGTGGGAAGAATGTGTTCAAGAAGAAGCAAGAGTAGTTAATCGAGAAGCATTACTATAAAGAGATAAATATAAAGCCCTAACTACTCATACTAAAGGAGGAAGGAAGAGGTCTCACTTCCAGAAGGAGACTCATCAACATAAGGAATCTCACTCCCCAAAGAGATTTAACAACTCTCATAAAGAATCTCACCCTCCAAGAAGATTCCAGAAGTTTCAGAAAGGTCAAAGAAGAGAAATAAATTTCTCCTCTTATCAATGCTACCATTGTGACAAGATGGGACATATTGCTAAAGATTTCCAAGCTAAGAGAGAAGAATAAAAGAAGAGAAACAAAAGGCACCATGCCCATACAATTTAAGATGAAGAGCCACCCTCAAAGATGATTAAAGAATAGATTGAGGACTATGTATTAATCTTTTCCCTCTCAGAATCAGTGTCACCTGGTGAGGATACTTGGATCATAGATAGTGGTGCTTCCAAGCACATGACAGGTCAAAGAGACATTCTCTCTAGCCTTACAGAAAATAACTTTCCCCCTAAATATACACTTGGAGATTATTATCAATACCCTATCAAAGGTGTGGGAGAGTCCAATTACAAACTTGATTCATGAACCCCAATGAAGATGAAGGATGTACTATATGTACCAAGTTTTACAAAGAACTTACTTTATATCTCAGATTTAGACAAGAAAGGCTTCAGAGTTACTTTCATAGATGGAGAATTTCTTATGTGGCCTAAAGGAAAAACCATAGAAGATGAAATTGTTATTGGAACAGAAGAAGGTGGCTTGTATAAGCTAAAAGGTCACCCAGTTGCATCCTTGACTCATTCCATTGAAAGTCTGTGTGAACTTTGGCATAGAAGACTAGCTCCCATCAACTACAAGGAATTACCATATGTGAGCAAGGTAGTCACATGTCTACCAGAATTCAAAGTTGATCATGAAGGTGTGTGCAAGGGGTGTGCACAAGGAAAGAACATAAAGAATCCTTTCTTGAAGAGAGAGAGTAAAACAGAAGGAGTCTTGGAACTCATCCACTCAGATGTCTGTGGCCCAATTCCATCAACCTCTCTTAGTGGGTATGTATACTATGTGTCATTCATTGATTATTATTCTCGCAAAACCTGGGTTTACTTCTTGAAATCAAAAGATGAAGTGTTTGGTAAATTCAAGGAATTCAAAGCCTTGATAGAGAATCTCTGTGAAAGAAAGATCAAGATACTCAGAACAGATAATGGAGAATACACCTCAAATGAGTTTGTAATATTTTGCAAAGATGCAGGGATTAAGAGGGAGCTCACGACTCCCTACAATCCTCAACAAAATGGTGTAACAAAAAGAAAGAATAGAACTATAATGGAAGCAATCAAGACTATGATCCACGATCAAGATCTTCCAATGCACTTATGGGCAGAAGTAGCGAGAAAAACAGTATAGGTACATAACATATTATCCCATAGTGCTCTTGGTTTCAAAACCCCTAAAGAGATGATCTGCGGAAAGAAGCCAGAAGTAAGACATCTCAAAATATTTGGCTGTCCAGTATTTGTACACATTCCAAAAGAGAAGAGAACCAAGCTAGACCATTCAGGAAAGAAGGGAATATTTGTTGGATACTATGAGGTCTCCAAGGCCTTCAGAATTTATATAACAGGTTACCATCACATTGAGATCAACAGAGATGTAACCTTTGATGAATATGCAACACTCAAGAAAGCAAGGAGATTCCATCTTGAAGAAGTATATGAAGAAGAACCTATATCTCCCAGAGTTGCAGAACCAGTGAGGGAAGTCACAGTTTCCCCCGATGATGAGATACATGAAGATCATCATATGATAGAATCTTAAGAACCTCCCCAGATGACGATCTCTCACAAGAGAAAGTCAACCTAGTCAATGGAACTTATTCAATATGGAGAGAAGTATGGTGCCCCTGAAGGAACCATGAGACAAGTCAAGAAACCCAAGCCATTCTCTTGTTATATGGCTTTGATATGTGATCTCTTAGAGAAGTATCCTACTTGCTTTGAAGAATCCATTCAGAAGAAAGATTGGGCAGATGCCATGACAGAAGAATACCAATCCATTATAAAGAATGATGTATGGGAAATAGTTCCCATACCGAAGAGCAAAGATGTGGTATATTTCAAATGGCTATACGAGAAAAAACATGTTGCTGATGGAAGTATTGAGAAATATAAATCAAGGTTTGTAGCTCATGGATTTTCCCAAAAGAAGGTCATTGATTATGAATAGACGTTTGCTCTTGTAGCCAGATACACTTCTATCAGAACCATCATAGCCCTTGCAGCTAAGATGAAGTGGAAGTTACACCAGAGGGATATGAAAACAACTTTCTTAAATGGTGTCATCGAAGAAGAAGTGTACATAGAACAACCTCAAGGGTTTGAGGTTGAAGATAGAAAGACACATGTCTGCAAGTTGAAGAAGGCTCTGTACGGATTGAAGCAAGCTCCTAGAGCTTGGTATGGAAGAATTGACAGTTTCCTGACAATCTTGGGCTTTACCAAGAGTAAAGATGATTCTAACATTTACTTCAAGTTTATGAATGATGAACATGTTATATTGTTGTTGTATGTAGATGACTTATTCTTAACTGGAGAAGAAAATCTCATCATTGATTGTAAGAAGAAGCTTGATGCAGAATTTGAGATGAAATACCTAGGCCTAATGCACTATTTTTTAGGTCTTGAGGTTTGGTAGATCTCAGAGAAGATCTTCCTTAAACAAGGGAAGTATGCAGTAGAAATACTAAAGAGGTTTGATATGTTGGACTGTAAATACATGAACACACCCATGGAAACAAAGTTGAAGCTCATATTTGATACTTCGTTAGAATTGGTTGATGCCACGTTGTACAGACAGATCATTGGATCGTTGATGTATCTGACAAATACCAAGACAAATATATGTTTTGTTGTGATTTTGAACACCTTGAGTCAATTTCTGGTAGAACCCAAACATGGTCACCTTGTCCCTGCAAAACATGTGATGAGATAACTTAAGGGTACGTTGGATTTTGGTCTCAGTTATAATGGATATCATGACTTCAGACTGAGTGGGTATACCGATTCAGATTGGGCTGGAAGTGTCTATGACAGAAAGAGCACCTCAGGATGTTGTTTCAGTCTGGGATCAGCCATGATCTCATGGCATAGTAGGAAGCAATCAAGTATTTCTCTCAGCACGACAGAAGAAAAATACATTGTTGCATGTTCCACCAATTATGAATCCATATGGATTTGGAAGTTGTTTACGGGTCTATTTGATCTGGAGATGGAAGCAACCGTGATTCTATGTGATAACTAGAGTTGCATAAAAATGACAGAGAACCCTGTGTTCCATGACAAGTCAAAACACATAGAAATCTGATATCACTACATTTATGATATGGTGCAGAGAGGAGTTATAAAGATCCATTATGTTGGCACATATGAGCAGGTTGTAGATGTGTTGACTAAGCCTCTATCTCGTGTAAAGTTTCAGCACTTTTGAGACAAGCTTGGTATAGTCTGAAAGGACCTCCCTCAAAAGTGGGAGTAGTGTTGATGCCAGCCTTGTGCTGAAGATTACCAGCTTCGTGTTGATGTTGATGAGATGTTAGCCTCATGTTGAATATTTCCAGCTTCGTGTTGATGTTGATTTGATTCCAGCATTGTGTTGAAGATTTCCAACTTTGTGCTGATGTTGATGAGATTCCAGCCTCGTGCTGAAGATTTCCAGTCTCGTGATGATGTTGATGTGATGCCAGCTTCGTGCTGAAGACTTCCAACTTCATGTTGATGTTGATGTGATGCCAACTCCGTGCTGAAGATTTCCAACTTAGTGTTGATGTTGATGATGCTCCAGCCTTCGTGTTGTGATGTTGTTGTTGTTGATGTTGTATCAACCTTGTGTTGTTATTGATGATGATGATGATGTATTAGTATTATACTAATCCATGTTGATGCAGATGATGATGATTCCATTCCATATCCTTGCTATGGATGATGATATTGATGATGAGAAAAACTTCCGATGATTTATAGATATGCCAGTCAGTGTTCCAAATATTGGTGATGTTTTTTCCCTCTCTTTCTCCCGATGATGTTGTAGAATACCCTTCTTGTTAAGGGGGGGTGTTGAAATATTGTAACTGCAAAGAGTATTCTATTTATTATTGAGTTATTATTCATCATATCAATCCCCTTTCGTGGATTGATCATGTCTAGCTTTGTACTTGACCAAATCCCCTTTTGTGGATTGGTCAAACCCTAATTATATTATGCAAATTAAGAAGTCGTCCCCCAAGCCTAATTAAAGTGGTTTTAACCACTAAGAAGAGAAGTTGTCCCTTCCCAGTGAAGAGACACCTTTCCAACGCCTGCCAGCTAGTATAAATAAAGGAGGCTAGCGCCTCATTTGTTCACTCACTCATTCACTCATCAAGTGTGCAAGTTTGGTAGTTGCAGTTAGGAGAAGAAGGAAGAGAAAGGCGCATTGCTTAGTGTTGGATATTCTCTAGTGTTTTTTCTTTATTGTCTTGGCATTGCATTGGCTATCTATATTAAGGAATTTTTTCTAGGTTTTTCTCCCCATGAGGGTTTCCTAGGATAAATGTTTTGTATCTTGCGATTGTGTTTCTCTTAGTGATCATACCTATGTTATTTGTATCTAGTAAATTGAAAAGAAACCTAATGATAGCTCAAAACTTAACACATAATCCTAATCCTTGATTCGAAGAAGGGGGTGAAAAGAATCCTACACAGACCATACCTGACCTTGAGGAAGAACATGAAAAGGAAGATAAGATTGAAAACGATCAATTTCAAGACGAAGACATGGTATCCATCCATGAGGATGACTACACTAGTCAGAAGAAGGATTATTCTTTTAAATCAAGGTTCACTGTGATTCCCTAATTGGGGGCCTTCAACCTGGATAGATATTTCATCGACGAGGTCGTCCATGGCATCGATGAGACATATCTTCACCACATTTGGGTCAATGTTATTGTGACCAAAAACCCAGAGGAGTGGGACACCAAGCTGGAGAATCTTTGTGAGAGTATATGGCACATCAACCGCATCAAGAATAAGGGGAAGTTGGAGCAATCCAAAAGGTTGTAGATGTTGCGCATATATAACACGAACAAGGCTAGTGGGACATGAAAGAAGATCCGTCGAAGGATTTGATGAGATGCAGGAAGAAGAAGGGTAAGTTGGAGCAATCCAAAAGGCTCCAGATGTTGCATCTAGAATGCGAACAAGGCCGGTGGGACGTGATGGAATATTTGTTAGAGGAAATGGTCAAGGCTTGAAGTTTTCATAAATCAGGATTAGTTTGCATGGTTGTAACATCCCGCTCTATCGAGCATACTATTATTGACTTATTCTTTAAGGACACTTGCTTGCAAGTGATATGGGTATGGAACATTGTGATTTCATTCAGATTATGGGTTATATATGAAGATGTTGAGGTGTTATAGCTAATTGATTATATTGATGTATATATATGTTGACAGGTGCTTTTGACAAGTCGTCCTGAGTGTGCAGGATGCATGACAGGTTATGGATGTCGATGGCATCAAAGGGCTTTCTTGGACTCTGGATTGAGTTAGAGAGTGGATTGTATTGTTTGAGTATTTCACTATTATGCACATATGATGTATGATGGAAATTAGTATGATTTATGTATATGTATTTTTGACACTGGTTTTTGGTCAGTGGATGCAGGCTTGACGATACTTATTGATCCGACTCACATAAGGAGTAAAGAGGCCTTGCACAGAAACCAAATATTGAGGGAGAGGTGTGGCAACGTCCCTGTCACATCCTACTAGCACTATCACCGTGACAAGAACTATAGGTTAACGATTACCTAGTTTGGGTGGTCCACGATGTCGTGAGGGCAGACTGAGACAATTGCTCACGAAGATTTCTAAGGGGCGCGCAATAAGGAAGATTCCTTATTCCTTAGAAGCCCTCAGTCTCTCACAAGTTAGACCAAATGGAGTTTTGACTCCAAGGGGTTGGACAAACTTTCAAAACAATTCAACGCGAGTGGCACCCTTGGAGCATGAAGATGTGTCTTGAAGGGAACATCGCACAATTGAAACCTGAGTCAATAAACATAGGTGGCCTAGAAAAAATTGGAATGATTAGACCTTGTTGGATTAAAATAATTAATTAAACAATATATTATTAGTTAGTAAAGCCTAACAGAAGTCGAAGTCTAAGTCTAAAATTAAATAAAGGACTAAAGGAATTGTGACATGAGTTAAAGATTTGAAGTAAATCAAATGTTATGAAATAGTAATTAAAAAACTAAAGAATTGATAAAATGCACATATGTGCATGAAATTATTAAAAAATGAATATTTATTTAGAAATAAATAACAACTTGAGAGAATGGGTTGTGCATAGAATAGAATTTTGAGTCAACCAACCCTTGTCTAACTAGAGAAAGACTCCTAATCCAACTCTAACTAAAATCTAGTTAGGAGACACCCATTAATTAAGGGATTGGGGAACTAAGGGAAAACTAAGAGGAAAAATAGGAACAAATGGGAAAATGTGAGGAAAAGTGGCTTTTAAATAAAAATAAAAGAGAAATTACTTGTGCAACCTGGGGAGAATGTGACACATGTAGTGGGTGAATAATCCTTTAACTGAATTATAAAAAATTAATGAATTATGCATGAGCGACAGATGTCCATGAGGAATATTTCTATAAATCAATTGAAGTAGAAGGGAAGGGGATCAAACTTTTTCGAAACACTGTTATGCTGCCAAATTTTTGATTGGTTGTGTTTTACTTGTGAGAGTTGGGACTCCAGGCTTGTGAAAAAAGTGGAAGCTCTTCCTTGCGAGGCAAGCTTGGAAGATATTGTGTTATGGTCTTTATTCTTGGCCCCTTTGCAGCTCAGGGGGCTAAGGGGGGAGAAGAGTACCCCTAGCGTTGGCTGGGAGGTACCGATGAAGTATTTGTGATTAGAAAGCAAAGGAAAGGGAGGAGCGCAAGACTTGAAGGCCATTTTCGTTACGCATCATTTATTGGTTCTGGTATTTCTTTTCATATTCTAAATTCATTTATATTACGAGTGTATTAATATAATAGATTGAATGAGTCATTGTAGAATCATTGGAAGGTCTGAGTGCCAAGTGTTGCGTTTGATGCAAAAAATTAATAATTACAGTGTTTCTAGTTTAATCCTCTCTATAATTTTAGATGTTTTTCGTACTCTAATCAAGCGTCCTGGCCCTCATTGTAAAATGTGACTTTTATTGAATACAATCTATGTTAAAAATACGTATTTTCATCCATAATTGAAGCATATTGATCATACTTGTTTTGAGCTTATGTTAGGAAGTTAACAGTGCATTGTTCGTTGGTAAACCAAGGAATTTGTTCCATAATTTAATCAAGAGTTTCTTGTCGAATTTCATTTAAATCCAAATCCAGTTTCTTGAATGGATCTTTGTTGAATCGTATCCTAGACCCGAACCTTGTATCATTTTTCCTGTTAATGCTTATGTCAATTTAATTTTCGTTGCATTCTAGAATCTGTTGAAATTGTTTAAACCCGAATCATTATGAGGTTCTCTGTTGATTTCGTTGACAGAGCCAAGTTTTTAGTAGCATGGAGTTTATGTATATCAGTATAATAAATCCATATTCTTCAGGATCGAGGGTTACCATACAAAGGTTTTCAGGGGTTTTTATTTACTTGTTACAATCCTGGGTGTTGGCCCTTTTACATTACCAAGTTACGCATGTGACCACGAGATAGAACCTAACGCTGGCCCTAAGGGCGTTATTCAGGGCTTCAGGACTTCGACGCTCCGAAGGTTACATAAACTCAACACTCTCGTTCTCCCGGAGCATTAACCAGCTGAATTCGGTCATAAGCAGAGTTGACCGACTATTGTAGGTTAACCCTACCCATCCACCCTCCTTCGTTAACTTTTAAAAATTTAATCGAACGACTGACGAGGATTCTCCTCACGCGAGAATCTACGGTGGAGATCCACTGCGAAACTCCGGGTTTCAGGGTTTTTTTCTGCCTTCACAACTTGAAATTGTTTTACCCGAATTGTAGAATCACCAAAGGACTCGGGGATCTAACGGTTGACCCTTCCCTTGATTAACGGTTGACGTCCACTCCAGAATTCAAGACTCCAGGAGTCCCTCACCTTTTTGCAACAACAACTTTGTTTCGCTAAAGTGTTGAATCACAAATAACTCGAAGATCAATGGTTCCCACACCTTACTCATATCTACGGCTAGAAGAAGCTCCGAGGCTCCGGGCTTCGGTATTTTTTTCTACTTCAACTCTCATTTCCTCCGAATTTGCGAAGGTCAAACCCACATATCAAACAACCTTGTTAAACTTTCGACGGCGATCGAGATTAAATCTGGGCTCTGGGAGTTCAGGACTTTTCTCACCAAACACCTTTCATCTACCATGGCACATGTAACCAACTTTAACAGTGAGGATTTACTCCGAAATTTGAGACTTTGGGATTTCCTTCACCTTAAACCTATTGCCTCTAATTTTTCCTGAGTAGCGAATTATTGAACCACTGAAGAATGTAGGCTCATAGATCTATTGACCAATGATCGTTCGTCAGATCTATGATTGTCCTTCACTCTGGGACTTCAAATCTTCGAGGTTTTTCATCTCTTAACTTCTGCGAACTCAAACTCGTTGAATCGTCAAAATCTTACGGATCCAACGACTAGTATTAGTCCATAGATCTACGGTGTAGATCCACTTCGTGATTCGGGCTTCAGGGCACACTTATTACAAAAAATTTAATCTGTCGAAGCAACAAATCCTGAAGGCCTCCAGGTTTTTAGAGTGCGCATCTTTTTCTGATCAGACAGTTGTGGGGAATCTGATTTCCTCATGATCAAATCTCGTCCATTGGTTCCCTTTGAAGGGATTTCAACCTTTGTTTTCTATTTTTGAACCCTGCACATGTTGTCTCTCCTCAGATTTACCTTGAATTGATCTCAAGCGCTTAATAGCACAACCCTCTTGAGCTTTGGATTCAAGTTGTTCAGTGCGTACCTTGTGCCCCCCTGTGTAAGACAACATTGTCTCTCCTAAGATTTTACTCCCGAAAGTTAGAACTCGACCCAACTTGAGAGGGTCTTTGTGCATTCGAGAGTTGTTTTCTAAAACTTTGGGCTTTCAAGGAGCATGTCTATGCACTTCTAGAGTTGGCTCTAGAAGTGTTGTGATGTGATACTAGAAGAGAAGCTTCGTGATTCTTACATAATTTTTAACTCATTCTTAGAACCGACTTCCGCTCGATTGCAGAATCCTTTATTCACTGTATCAGTTAGTTCACAAGGTATAGAGTAAGCTTAGGGTGACTAATGTGTGTTAAGATCTTTTCTCTCCTGTTCCTTTCCTCTTTTAACTTGTGAGGTAGATCGGATATATATCTACTTGGTTGTAAGTTGTAGGGTGGTCACACTTATTCTAGGTAAACATAAGTAACATGAAACTGACATAAATGATAGACCGTGTATTTAAGGGACTCTGGTTTTTACTATTAAGTTTCTATCATGATTCTATTGAATTTCTTCCTGACCTTTAATTCAGTAAGATGATGAGTTATTGTAACAACATACATTATGTTATGAGGTGGTGACTAAGATACTAGATTCTCTGTGTTATTTTGAAGAATTTGTAGCAAGGAATGCTGAGATTTATAGTTGAACCTCGGAATAGATAAAGTTATGGGAATTATATACTTCCTTGTTCCTCATAACAGTCGCCAGTATTGAGACCTTAAATGGTCAAGATCAATCAGACGAATCCTAGACTTGAGCATTGATTATGTGTCTTGGAGGTCCTAACCTTACAAGATAAGTTGGGTGGGTAGCTTTGTATGTTATTATATGTGAGGTGGTATATCCTTCATGCTTTAAGTAGTGTCTAAATCCAATAATGCAATGAAATGAAAGAAATATAATGAGTATTGTTGATGTACGTTGCTATCATGTTTCACTTGCTCAAATGATGTTTATTAAGGTTTAAAAAATATATATCTCTTATTGTTTCACAAGTACTTATAAGACGTAACAGAGGGGTTGTTACATATGGTATCAGAGCGGCTTCAACCCTGCAACATTGGATTGTTATGCCATCCATTGTGTTAAACAAAATGATTGAATTAGATCGCTAATAAAAATCTAAAATTTCTCTTGCAGGTAATCATGGTTAGAGGATACAAGGGAAGTAGATGGCGTGGTGCTAGAGGAAGAGGTGTGACACCTCTGATAACATCCACGCCCGAAAGGTCTAACCCCCAGGAAGATTAGAAGAATGTTGAGAAAGAGAAGATTGTTGTGGGAGATGTAGTGAGTATGATGATATCCTTCCAGAGCATGTCAGAGGCATTGATCAACTACCTAGATAGAGATTAGGGAAGAGCATATGTACCCAATGAGGGTTCACAAGGCGCCCCAACTAGTAGTAGTAGCATACAGCGAGAACTCGAGAAGGTGAAATTTCCTAAGTTCTGGGGTACCCTAGACGGCTTAGCCACTGAGCCATGGTTGGAAAACATGGTGATGTGCTTCACACTTCGTGATTACACCTCCAACATGAAATTTCGCATGGCGATATTTCAACTAAAGGGGAGTGCTCTTCTATGGTGGAAGACGCTCCTACCTCAACTAAACATGGTCGTCAAAGACATGTCATGGGAATTGTTCGAGAAACAGTTCCGGGAGAGGTATTTGTCTGAATAATTCATTGAGCGTCATCTTAATGAGTTCAACGCCTTACAATAGGGTTGTCGTACGGTGCCAAAGTATGAGGCTAGATTCATGGAGCTACTTAGGTATGCTCCACATATGAACATGAAGAAGTTGAAGGTCAACAAGTTTGTGTTTGGCCCTAACTTCAACATTCATGTGAAGGTGGGGATATTAATGCCTTAGACTTTGCATGATACGGTTTAGAAGGCCCTCATAGTTGAGGAAGAGTTGAACGGTGGGGTCAGCGCAGGACTCCTTCTAGACAAACTGGACAAACGTCATCAGGAGCGCAGCAGCATTAGGAACCATCCAGAGATACTGCAGGGCATCGAGATACGCCTAGAGGACTTGTGTTTATGACACCACGGTGACAGACTCCTCAGCATAGGACTCCTTACAGAAGACCACAATAGCAGCAGTATCGACCGCAATAGCAGTTTAGGAATGTTAAGGAGAACAGACCGGGATCACAGGTTGTTAGACCAGCAGCTTCTACTTTGAGGGCCAGGAGCATTGGACCAAAGACTGGATGTTGGACATGTGGTGAGCCACATTACTAGTGAGACTATCTTATTGAGAAGGACAGAGCGGTTGGATCACCAGGACCCACTACAGTTGAAGATTTGGGAAAATCCCACAGGATACATGCAGCGGTGAACAACCGCCAGGTTGAGCATTAGTCCATTGTGTTAGAGACGTCAGGTACAATCGCAGACCAAAACTACAGTATATTGATAGATCCAGGTGCTACAGAAAGATTTATCTCTAGTGCAACACTGAAGAGAATTAAGGTAAAGGCAGTCAAGTAGGACGAGTTCAAGTACGTAGCAATGGCATCAGGTGTCAAACAGAAGGTTGGAGGAAAGGTTATAGGCGGTAGCCTTAACTTGGGAGACTTTGTAACAAAGGTAGATCTTTGTGTCACGATATTATTATCTTATGACATAGTGATTGGTATGGATTGGTTGGAATCGCATGATGCGATACTTAACTATAAGACGAAAGGGTTAAGTTTGACGGATGATCTGGTACAAAGTAGAGTGATTGTAGGAAGAATACAAGGAGTGTACTTGAGGTTCATTTATTCCCTACAATTGCAGAAGAGTATGCGCAACAGATGGAGACCATATGCAATCTTAGCGCTGAATGAAAAGGGTGAGGTGGAAGGACTAGAAAACCGTCCTATAGTGCAAGAGTTTACAAACATGTTTCCAGAAGAGTTACCCGGTTTACCGCCCGAAAGAGAGTTGGAGTTTACAATAGACTTGAAACCGGGAACTGGACCTATTGGAAGAACTCCCTATTGGATGCCAACGCTTGAATTGTAAGAGTTGAAAATGAAATTGAAGGAATTATTGGATTTGGGACTTATTCGTCCAGGTATTTCACCTTGGGGTGCACCAGTTATTTTCGTGAGAAATAAGGATGGATCGTGGAAACTTTATATTGACTATCGTCAATTGAACAAAACGACGATCAAGAACCAGTATCCATTGCCAAGAATAGATTATTTGTTTGATCAGATGAAAGGGGAGACAGTATTTTCGAAGATGACTTGAGATCAAGATATCACAAATTACGGATTAAAGAAGAATATATCCCTAAGACTGCTTTTAAGATGCAATTTGGATACTATGAGTTTACAGTTTTACCGTTCGGACTGACAAACACCCCGGGGTATTCATGAGTTTGATGAATGCGGTGTTTTGTGAATACTTGGACAAGTTTGTTCAAGTTTTTATTGATGACATATTGATTTATTCTTGAACAAAGGAATAGCATGATGAACACTTGAGGTTGTTCCTCCAGTTCCTAAGAGAAAACAAATTGTACGGGAAGCTATCAAAATGCTCTCTTTACCAATTTGAGATTCACTACTTGGGACATATCATATCTAGCGAAGGTATCGTTGTGGATCCTATTAGCACCATGATTTTCTAGCTAAGGTTAGAGGTTTGTTAGCAGTTTGCAAAGTCATGCATGTTAGCACCAATATTGTTTTTATGCCTGGCATCATCTAACATCTCCAAGGGTCGGTTTCAAAAGGAAGCTTTATCATTTATTATTTCCATTTCCATTTGCAAAACTCACTGCGCACTGCAAAATTCACTATGCGCTGCAAAACTCATTGTGCGCTGCAAAACTCATTGCACGTTATAAAACTCAATGTGCGCTGCAAAATTCATTGTGCGCTGCAAAATCACTAGGTACACAGAAAAATTGTGTTTTCATCATAACTTTTAAATTTCGATCTAGCTTCTTTTAAAAAAAATTGTGGAGGAAGATGATATCCTTGTTGACTTGCTGACCAAATTTCAACCTGACCCAGTTTGACATTTGAGAGAAACAATTAAAACACTGGTGTGTTGCGAAATATGTTCCAAACACTCTGTTCTAGGACTGTTGAAACTTTCATCTTTTGCATCCTTTCAAATTCATCCTTAAAACAATATATTTCAAGATAATGGAGTTTTGCAACATGTCTTGACTCCTAACATAATTTTTGAAGTGTTGAAGCTAGGAAAAAATAAAACAGGCTACTACAGGAAAGTTCGCAGCGTTGGCGCTGCGAACTAGTAATTTTGACCAGTTGATTCCCAAGACGATTTTCGGGTGAACCAGGATCAATTTTCAAAATTCAAAGGAGCCTATTGTTAAGCACGGACCCAATAAAATTAACCATGTTCATTTTTCACACAAGTTTCATGGATTGGGAAATTCGAAAGAATCTTTGAGCCCTATTTTTTAGTGTTCATGATTTTGTGTTTGAGATATGTTTTTGTGACACGTATTCCGGCCAACTGGAGATGAGATTCAAGAAAAAGAGAAATTTTTTTCTTAAGAACGAGCTTACCTACAAAAATCGTTCTCATATGTTACACAACTATTATAGTTTGAGAATTACAAGTAGCGTTTTGAATCCTATTTTTCAGAATTTTGCCTCCTGAAAAGCAGGAAATCAGGTAAAATGTATCATTCTATGTTTGTAATTGTTTCTATTTTGGGAAAGGGGTTCGAGTTCGAAATAGTGAGCTGGAAATGACCTATAGTTATATATATTTCATGGTACAAGGGTAGAGAGGGGTTGGACCCTTGGGGAAGAAGACTTATTTATTTCTTTGAAGTTAATGCATAAGTTTCCTCTTTCTGAAATTTGAGATTCATCACGGTGTTTATGTTCAGTATGTGTTTCTTGTATATCATTTCCATGATTATGTTTTTCTGCTAGCATTATCTGAGAGTAAGTGGTAGGAATTAATCCATGTTTGATGCTCCTTTCACACTGATGATGTTTTTTATGTGTTAATGGTTACTTTTACAGAATCCATCTTCATTTAATGCTATGTTTAGTAATTAATCTTTATGTCCTTTCTTCTAAAGATGCACTAGAGATTCATCCACTGATTGATGTCTGTAGTGTAGTGGGCTATCTTATCCTTCCCATCTCTCATTTCATATCATTTATTTTTTGAGCATAGCACCTATTTTGCCTCAAATCTGCATAAAGAAACCAACCAGCTGTTGACTGTAAAAACATTGGAATTCATGCCTTGACTTCATTGCCCAATGGTATATTTTCCTTGTTTGTTATACCAACCCTTTTAAAACAAAAACAAACCTATCTTATTGCATAATCTGACCTCGATGTATTTATTGATGAATCCTTTGAGCTATTACCAGTCATTAGACATCTGAGAGAGCCCTCTCTAGTTGTATAGGTCAGAACACAATCTAAAGTTGGTTGAAACAGTTACCTCGGGGTTTTCATTAATACAACCCAAAGAAATTTCCGAGAGTTAACAGATCCAACGAAAGTGGAGGCTATTATGGAACGGCCAACACTGAAAAACGTACAAGAAGTACACATTTTTATGGGTTTAGCAGGATATTACTGACGATTTTTCGAAGGATTTTCGAAGATAACAAATCCGATCATGGAATTGTAGAAGAAGAACAAGAAGTTCTTGTGGACTGAGAAATGTGTGGAAGCATTTCAAAGGCTCAAAGAGTTGTTGACGACAGCACTGATACTCAAAGTCCCCGACATGGACAAGGAGTTCTTGGTATGCATGGACGCATCCAAGGAAGGGTTAGGTGGAGTTTTGATGCAAGACAATTGAGTGATCGCTTACATTTCAAGAAAAATTAGAAAGCATGAAGAGAACTACGCAACACATGACTTGGATTTATTAGCTATTTTTTATGCCTTAAGAGTATGGAGACATTATTTGATTGGAAGAAAAATTGAATTAAAGACAGATCACTGTGGATTGCAGCATATTTTTACACAGAGTGACCTGAACGCGCGGCAAAGGCATTGGTCAAAATTATTTAGCGAATACAATTTTGAAACTTCTTACATTGAAGGAACTATGAACCAAGTGGCAGATGTGTTGAGTAGGAGGCCACACATATTTTTCGTATTACCTCTTAAGACGAATCTTCGAGAAAAGATTCTAACTCTACAAATCTACGATCACTGGTATAAAGAAATTAAGAATAATATTGGACAAGATATCATGATGGTACCGAAGTATGAAGGTTATTCACTAGACGACGATGGATTGTTGAGATTTAACGAAAGAATTTATGTACCGCCTAACGATGAACTAAGAAGTTTGATCTTAAGTGAAGCACATCGAGCAGTATACATGGCTCATCTGGGAGTCACGAAGATGAAGGCAGATCTTAAGCCTTTATTCTTCTGGAAGGGAATGAAAGAAGACATAGTTAGTTACATGGTGAGATGTCTAGATTGTCGGCAAGTGAAGGCTGAACATAGACATCCAAAAATATTGTTACAGCCACACGCTATTCCTAAATTGAAATGGGAAGTCATTTCGATGGGCTTATTGTTGGATTTCCATTGATGGCAAGAAGACACGATTCAATTTTTTGGTAGTTGACACTTTGACGAAGAGTGCACACTCCAGTGCATACGACGTATAAGACACCTTCCATAGCTAGAGTATTTGTAAGAGAGATTGTGGGATTACATGGGGTGGCAAAAAGAATCATATCCGATCGACGCTCAATGTTTACGGGATGGTTTTGGACCATTTTCCAATAGGCTTTGGGAACACAACCAAACTTTATCATAGCTTATCACCCAGAGACAGACGGGAAAACAGAAAGGACAAACCAGATTTTGGAAGATATGTTACATATGTATGTAATGGACCATAAAAAACATTGGGAAGAATTCTTACCACTAGTAGAATTTGCATACAACAACAACTATCAGAGTAAAATTAAGATGGAACCGTTTGAGTTTCTTTATGGGCGATCATGTTAGACGTAGTTAATTTGGGATTGACTTGAGGGTAGGGTTCTGATAGGACCAGAAGTGATTCAAGAAATGGAAGAAAAAATGAAATCGATCAAACAAAGGATTAAAGAAGCGCAATATCGGTAGAAGAGTTATGTTGATGCGCATCGTGTTGGTTGCAATTATGAAGTTGGAGATAGAGTCTTCTTGTGGGTAAAACCACAGAAGATTTCGATCTATTAGAATATAGAAGATGGTGTGCTCGTTTTACCATTGACAATACCCTCGTCACCCAACCACAGGTCGAAGCCTCCCTCCGAGCACCTTAACCTTGACTGAGAATTCCTCCGGAAGCAAACCCTAGGCTAGATAGACAAACAAAGAGTAGCACATCAATCCCCAAGGATAGCGCATCACAAAAAGCTGATCAGATGTTCCAAACCCTAGCCAAGAGATATTCAAGCCAATACTGAAACTAGTTGTTGTTGCAGCTACACCTGCAACCCTCCTCCAAACCTGCGCACCAGACTACAACTACAGTGCACACCAACTGGGAAACTGCAATTCTAAGATGCTGCAAATGAGAACTGGCGCCCTGTATTTATAGTAATCCTGCCAGTTTGTTGGGGCCGACTTCTCCTTCTGGGTATGTGTCTGTTCAGTATATTATTATTAATTCTGGCCGACTTCTTCTCTTGGAGACTAATAGCCTAATATAAATTATCTTCTTGAGCCGACAAGGCTTCTAGGGTTATTAGCCAATTCATTAGGGTTTCTCTTGCTTCCCAGAGTCTTCTATTCTCATCAGGTTCACACGTGGGGGTAAATACCTCCCGCAGCTACCATAATATTAACACTCCCTCCTAGCTAGAGAGGTATTTACAGGTAATGGACTTGAGCACAAAATATACCATTTTCCCGGTAGCATCAATATAGTCATCTAGACTATTTCATGACTAGATCATGAGCATCATCATCACCATCAACTGCATCATCTCTTGAAACCATACTTCATCTGAGTAGTTAAATATGATGTTGGATAAGTCACTCTCACCATAGAGTGATACAACAGGAGTAAAAGCTCTGAACTATTTTCTGTCTGGAAAATATTTGTTCATCATTCATTTGAATGATCATTGTCTCCAATAAACTGTTGATAGTCTTCAAGGCAATTAGAACAAGGATATAACACACCTGTGTCTATTCATGTAGTACATAACTACAATCCAGTGGTTAACTACCACATCAAGTAACACACAAGTACTTGATCAGCAACGTAAAATTGTGAACGGTGAAACATATTCACCACAGTAGTCCTCATCTATTGTCATATAGTCTTCATAACAAATATCTAAGAGCATCCTGCATAGAAACAATGTTATGATAAAAACTGTATCATTTGGGCCAATCTTTCACTCACGTTTGTGAGATCTGAAAGAATGTCTGCCACCACAACAGTCTTCATCTACATAGAAACAATGTTATGATAAAAATTGAATCATTTGGGCCAATCTTTCACTCACGTCTGTGAGATCTGAAAGAGTGTCTACCCTCAGTATAGAATATCAAAAATAATCATCTGGTCCAATCTTTCACTCATGTCTGTGAGATCTGAAAGAATGTCTGCCCTCAATAGCAATGGGCTATCTGCCCTATTCTTCACAAACAAGGAAGAAAGATTATTTCTGATTTCTGAACCTGGACCATTTCTCACCCTAGGCCATTCCTCCGACACTAAACAAAGTGTAACCTGGAGAGAATGAGTCTACCCTCGAGAAATGTTTGGACCATTCCTTACCCTGGGCCATTCCTTCGACACTAAACAAAGTGTAACCTGGAGGGAATGAGTCTGCCCTAAGGAATGACTGTCTTGGACTATTCCCCACCCTGGGCCATTCTTCCGACACTAAACAAAGTGTAACCTGGAGAGAATGAGTCTGCTCTCGAGGAATAACTGTCCCTGATTGTTGAGCCTGGACTATTCCCCACCCTGGGCCATTCTTCCGACACTAAACGAAGTGTAACCTGGAGAGAATGAGTCTGCCCTCAAGGAATAATTGTTCGGACCATTCCCCACCCTGGGCAATTCCTACGACACTAAACAAAGTGTAACCTGGAGAGAATGAGTCTTCCCTCGAGGAATGTATGTCCTTCATCAACCTCCAAAAAGGATGATTCTTCGAAACTGCTCACAACTGTGAACTTCGAAAGAATGACTGCCCGGCGAGGCGGACCATTCTACTTGACCACTACTCAGAGTGACTGCCAAGAAGAATGACTATCCTAGACTGCTCCCCATAAAGGGAAGTAGTTGTCTATGATACATCAGCAATCAGTAAGCCTCCCATGTTAACTACAATGGGAAGTCACTGTCTGTCAGAAATCTCAATCCACTTTCCGAACAAGAAAGCATCTATCCAATCTGGACTATTTTTTAATTGCAAATAAATGCTCCCTCCTAACTGGAGAGTTATTTAAATCACAAAAATAAATGTTTGCGTACCTTCTTCTAGTTTGGAGAGTCTTCCCTTCCGGTTAATAGAGTTATTTCCACGAGCTCTATCTTGAGTATGCAAGTCCTTTCATCTTGGATAGAGGCTTTACCAAAATGTATGCTTATCTGCTCATCTGTGGAGATATGTATTTCAGAAATCATTTTCTCCTTTTTGGACTTCATCATGGATAGTGTAATGCTTGTGCTGTAGTCTGGAACACTATGAAGGATTCATGTAGATCTGAACAATAGAGTATATCATAATTGGAGAACTGGAACATATCCATGTGGTATTTCTTTTGTCATCATGATATCTGATCTTCTGAGTAGTCATCTTGATGTTATAGGAAATATTCACCACGCTTCTGTTGTGCACTGGAGGTTCTCCATCATGTTGTCTTCTGCATACAGGAGTCTCTTTCTGGTATGGCTCAAAGTCTTGAGATTGCTCTTTATACTTTCTTTATGCGATTTCTCTGGAGAACATTCTTTGCATTCATCTAATGTAGAATTCTGACTCATGGATGTTGCGGATAATATAATGACTTATATAGAGATAAGTTTGGTGTACTGGAACAATCAATCATCATAGTCTTCTCCCTCCATCTGGGAGAACCTCTGGTTCTGGATCTTGCAATGCTTTCATTCATAAGTTTTCCATACATTGTTCTTCATCACAACTTTCGGTTCTTCTGCTTGATTGCTTTTAGTGAGTTCATATTAGGCTGGTAATCTTGTGATTCTTGATACAATGACTGGTTTTTCTGATTCTTCTTTCTTGGAATCTTCATGTTCTTCTTCATGTTTTTCTTTAGCTCTTGGGTCCATGGAGTTTCTTATAGATTCCATGCCCTAGATTCCACTTCTTACCTTCATCATCGGTTCACGGATCTGGATGGACAACCAGGAATACTTTAAGGCTTCTCTTCAAAAAGGTCTTCTTCTGTGGTTGAGTTGAACACGTACTGTCTTTTCATGGCTGCTAGCATGGATATATATAGTTTTCATCATCTTCAATGGATCATAGGATTAGCTCCCTCCTGATCCTTGCTTCATGTATAAGTGCATATAATCTGCTCCCTTCCTCTGACTGAGTCCATGCTTCCGTCTCCATCCTTATTGTCTTCTACAATATATAATAGAGTCCACGCTTCCATCTGCAACCTTATTGTCTTTTGCAATATATAATTGGCTCTCTTTTCTAATAGAGTCCATGCTTCCATCTTGTTGTCTTCTATAGGATGTCATGAGTCTTTTTCCAGTTTCCTTTTGATTCTTGACTTCTTTCTGTCTTTTCTTTTTCCAAGTCTCTTCAAGATTGATTCTGATTTCGGTCTTATCTTGTAATGTCTTCCACATGATTTGTATTTCATCCTTTCATATGTATTATCTAATGATAATCATCCTTGTCTTGTTGTTCTTTCATAGGTATAGTTCTTCTTGGAACAGATTATCTTCCAAGAGATAGATATACAGGATATGTACAGAGACGATGCAAGCAAGATATGTACAAGAAATAAGAAGAGTGTTGTTACCTTTTAGTAGAAGAAGTCTCTTCCATCCTGCTTAGTCTTCTTTGCAGGTTCCTTTTCTTCAGCAATCGATGCTTCGTGTTTCTCCTTCCTTTTCTTTAGCTCGGGACACTGATTCCTGTAGT
>ML814338.1:52336-68054 GCA_009831015.1 Picea engelmannii | reverse complement strand
AAGGATGAGGTCAATCCTTGTCTTCCATGCTCTGAAGTTAGAGGCTCCATCTAGCTTGTTCTTAGACTTCATAGAGTTCGTCATGGCTTGCTTGACTTGGTCAAACCCTAGATTTGACCATAAATTCAAACTTCACGTCTTGGCCTTCTGAGAGTACCAGGAGATGCGTTGGGCTAGGGTGCACTGATCTATCCGAAGATTAGGTCAATCTCGTCACTTAAGGTGCCTTGAAAAGAGGTTTAGGGTTTCTGCAATTGCTTTTGCTAGTAACCTTAGCTGCAATGTTTTTGGAAACTGCTCCTGCTAGTAACCCTAGTGGCAGTTCCTCAACGAGCTCAATGTCTAGCAGCTATGTTTCCTTCCATCATTTTAGGCTGACTGAAGGGGTGTGGGCCCATAACCTGTTAGAATATAGAAGATGGTGTGCTCTTTTTACCATTGACGATACCCTCGTCACCCAACCACAGGCCGAAGCCTCCCTCCGAGCACATTAACCTTGACTGAGAATTCCTCCGGAAGAAAAAACTAGGCTAGATAGCCAAACAAAGAGTAGCGCATCAATCCCCAAGGATAGCGCATCACAAAAAGCTGATCAGATGTTCCAAACCCTAGCCAAGAGATATTTAAGCCAATACTGAAACTAGCTGCTACTACAGTTGCACTTGCAACCCTCCTCCAAACTTGCGCACCAGACTGCAACTGCAGTGCGCACCAACTGGGAAACTGCAATTCTGAGATGCTGCAAATGAGAACTGGTGCCCTGTATTTATAGTAATCCTGCCAGTTTTGTTGGGGCCGACTTCTCCTTCTGGGTATGTGTCTGTTCAATATATTATTATTAATTCTGGTCGACTTCTTCTCTTGGAGGCTAATAGCCTAACATAAATTATCTTCTTGAGCCGACAAGGCTTCTAGGGTTATTAGCCAATTCATTAGGGTTTCTCTTGCTTCCCAGAGTCTTCTATTCTCGACAAGTTCACATGTGGGGGTAAATACCTCCCGCAACTACCATAATATTAACACGATCAAGTTTGGAAATGGTGTTAAACTCTCTCCTAGGTTTGTGTGACCCTTCGAAGTAGTGGAAAATAAAGGACACGTGGCTTATTGACTAGCCTTTCCTGATTTTTTGAGGTGTATGCATGATGTATTTCATGTATCTATTTTGAGACATTATATTAGTGATCCTTCACATGTTATTGACACGAGTTCTTTTCAAGTGTCGGATGAGGGTGTTTTCATGGTGGGGAAGATCCACATTCTGGACCATCGCATTTGAAAGCTACGGCGTCGAATAGTCGATCAGGTCAAGGTCCAGTGGGACAATTATAGTCCACACTCGGCTACCTGGGAGGACACATATGATATGCGTCAACATTTTCCTTACTTGTTTGATAGATTAGACATATAGATCTATATCACATTTATTTACTTGTTTTTACATATACTATACAAACTTTGGGATGAAGTTTAAAACAATAGGGGGTGTATCTAACATCCCGCTCTACTGAGCATACTATTATTTACTTATTCTTTGAGGACACTTACTTGCAAGTGATCTGGGTATGGAACATTGTGCTTTCATTCAGATTATAGGTTATATATGATGATGTTGAGGTATTATAGATGATTGATTATATTGATGTATATATATATGTTGACAGGTGCCATTGATAAGTCGTCATGAGTGTGCAGGACACATGACAGGTTATGGATGTCGGTGGCATCAAAGGGATTCCTTGGACTCTGGATTGAGTCAAGGAGTGGATTGTATTGTTTGAGTATTTCATTATTATGCACATATGATGTATGATGGATTTTAGTATGATTTATGTATATGGATTTTTGACACTAGTTTTTGGTTAGTGGATGCAAGCTTGACAATACTTGTTGATCTAAATCACATAAGGAGTAAATAGCCCTTGCACATAAACCATATATTGAGGGAGAGGTTTGGCAGTGTCCCTGTCACAACCTACTAGCACTCCCGTTGTGGTCGAAACTGTAGGTTAACGATTACCTAGTTTGGGTGGTCCACGATGTTGTGAGGGAAAACTGAGACAATCGCTCACGAAGATTTCTAAGGGGTGTGCAATAAGGCAAAGTCCTTATTCCTTAGAATCCCTTAGTCTCTCACAAGGTCAACTGAATGGATTTTTGACTCCAAGGGGTTGTAAAAACTTCCAAAACAAGTCAACGCAAGTGGCACCCTTAGAGCACGAAGATGTGTCTTGAAGGGCACATTGCGCAATTGAAACCTGAGTCAATAAAAATAGGTGGCCTAGAAAAGATTGGAATGATTAGACCTTGTTGGATTAAAATAATTAATTAAACAATAGATTATTAGTTAGTAAATCCTAACAGAAGTCGAAGTCTAAGTCTAAAATTAAATAAAGGACTAAAGGAATTGTGACATGAGTTAAAGATTTGAAGTAAATCAAATGTTAGGAAATAGTAAGTAAAAAACTAAAGAATTGATCAAATGCATGTGCGCATGAAATTATTAAAAAGAGAATATTTATTTAGAAATAAATAACAACTTGAGAGAATGGGTTGTGCATAAAATAGAATCTTGAGTCAACCAACCCTAGCCTAACTAGAGGAAGACTCCTAATCCAACTCTAACTAAAATCTAGTTAGGAGACACCCATTAATTAAGTGATTGGGGAACTAAGGGACAACTAAGAGGAAAATTACGAACACATGGGGAAATGTGAGGGAAAATGGCTTTTAAATAAAAATAAAAGAGAAATTACTTGTGCAACCTGGGGAAAATGTGACACATGTAGTGGGTGAGTAATCCTTTAATTGAATTATAAAAAATTAATGAATTATGCATGAGCGACAGATGTCTGTGAGGAAGATTTATATAAATCATTTGACATAGAAGGGAAGGGGATCGAACTTTTGGGGAACATTGTTATGCTGCCAAATGTTTGATTGGTTGTGTTATATTTGTGAGAGTTGGGACTCCAGGCTTGTCAAAAGAGTGGAAGCTCTTCCTTGCAAGGCAAGCTTGGAAGCTATTGTGTTCTGGTCTTTGTGCTTGGCCCCTTTGCGACTCGAGGGGATAAGGGGGAAGAAGAGTACCCCTAGTGTTGGTTGGGAGGTACCGGTGAAGTCTCTATGATTAGCAAGCAAAGGAAAGGAAGGAACACAAGACTTGAAGGCCATCTTCATTACGCAACATTCGTTGGTTCTAGTATTTCTTTTCATATTCTGAATTCATTTATATTACGAGCGTATTAGTATAATAGATTGAATGAGTCATTGTAGAATCATTGGAAGGTCTGAGTGCCAAGTGTTGTGTTTGGTGCAAAAATTTAATAGTTATAGTGTTTATAGTTTAATCCTCTCTGTAATTTCAGATGTTTTTTGTACTCTAATCGAGCGGCCTGATCCTCATTGTAAAATGTGAATTTTATTGTATATAGTCTATGTGGAAAATCTGTATTTTCATCCATAATTGAAGCATATTGATCAGAGTTGTGTTGAGCTTATGTTAGGAAGTTAACAGTGCATTGTTCGCTAGTAAACCAAGGAATTTGTTCTAAAATTTTATCACGAGTTTCTTGTTGAATTTCATTTAAATTCAAATCCAATTTCTTGAAGGGATCTTTGTCGAATCGTATCCTAGATCTGAACCTTGTATCTTTTTTCTTGTTAATGCTTATGTCAATTTAATTTTCGTTGCATTTTGGACTCTGTCGAAATTGTTTAAACTCGAATCATTATGAGGTTCTTTGTTGGTTTCGTTGACAGAACCAGGTTTTTAGTAGCATGGAGTTTTTGTATATCAGTATAATGAATCCAACTTTTTCGGGATCGGAGGTTATGTACGAAGGTTTTTGGGGGTTTTTATTTACTTATTACAATCTTGGGCGTTAACCCTTTTACCTTACCAAGTTACACACGTGACCACGTGATAGAACCTAACATTGGCCCTAAGGGCACTATTCAATCCTCTGAAACTCTGACACTATGGAGGTTTCATAAACTCAACACTCTCGTTCTCCTGGAGTGTTAACCGGTTGAATTCGGTCATAAGCAGAGTTGACCAGCAGTTGTAGGTTAACCCTACCAGTCCACCCTCCTTCGTTAACTTTTAAAAATTTAATAGAACGACTCACAAAGATTCTCCTCACACGAGAATCTATGGTGGAGATCCACTGTAGAACTTCGAGCTTCAGGGTTTTTCTCCGCCTTCACATCTTTAATTTGTTTTACCTAGATCACAGAACTGTAAAAGGGCTCAGGGATCTAACGATTGACCCTTCCCTTGATTAACAGTTGGCGTCCACTCTAGAATTCAAGACTCCGGGAGTCCCTCACCTTTTTTCAACAACAACTTTGTTTCGCCGAAGTGACGAATCCCTAATAACTCGAAGATCAACAATTCCCACACCTTACTCGGATCTACAGCTAGAAGAAGCTTCGGGGCTCCGGGCTTCGGAATTTTTTGCTACTTCAACTCTCGTTTCCTTCGAATTTGTGAAGGTCTAACCCACAGATCGAACGAGCCTTGTTAAACTTTCGATGACGGCCAGGATTAAATTTGGGCTCTGGGAGTTCATGAATTTTCTCATCAAACAACTTTCATCCACCACGACACATGTAACCAGCTTTAATGGTGAGGATTTACTCCGGAATTCGGGACTCCGAGAATTCCTTCACCTTAACCTACTATCTCTGATTTTTTCGGAATAGCGAATTATCGAACTGCCGAAGAACGTAGGCTCATAGATCTATTGGTCAGTGATCATTCGTCAAATCTACGACTATCCTTCACTTCGGAGCTTCGGGGTTTTTCATCTCTTAACTTCCACGAAATCAAACTCATTGAATCGTCAAACTCTCACTAATCCAATGGCTAGTATTCTCCCACCGATCTATGATGTAGATCCACTTCACAATTCAGGATTCGAGGCACACTTATTACAACAACTTTAATCCGTCGAAGCAACAAATCCTGAAGGCCTCCGGGTTTTTAGAGTGCGCATCTTTGTCTGATCAGACGATCGTGAGGAATCTGATTTCCTCGTGATCAAATCCAGTCCACTGGTTCCCTTTGAAGGGATTTCAACCTTTGTTTTCCACTTTTGAACCCTGCACACGATGTCTCTCCTGAGATTTACCTTGAATTGATCTCCAGTGCTTAATAGCGCAACCCTCTTGAGCTCTGGATTCAAGTTTTTGAGCGCGTACCTTGCGTCCCCCTATGCAAGACAACATTGTCTCTCCTAAGCTTGTACTCCCAAAATTTAGACCTCGACCCAACTTGAGAGGGTCTATGTGCATTCGAGAGTTGTTTTCTGAAACTTTGGGGTTTCAAGGAGCCTGTCTACACACTTCTAGAGTTGGATCTGGAAGTGTTGTATTGTGATACCAAAAGAGAAGCTTCAAGCTTCTTACATAATTTTTAACTCATTCTTAGAACCGACTTCCGCTTGATTGCATAATCCTTTCTTCATTGTATCAGTTAGTTCACAAGGTAAAGAGTAAGATTAGGGTGACTACTATGTGTTAAGAGATTTTCTCTCTTGTTCCTTTCCTCCTTTAACTTGTGAGGTAGATCAAATATCTATCTACTTGGTTGTACGTTGTAGGGTGGTCGCACTTATTCCAGGTAAACATAAGTAATATTAAACTGAAATAAATAATAGATCATCTATTTAAGGGACTCTGGTTTTTACTGTTAAGTTCCAGTCATGATTATATTGAATTTCTTCCTGACCTTTAATTCAGTAAGATGATGAGTTATTGTAACAACATACATTATGTTATGAGGTGATGACTAAGATACAAGATTCTTTGTATTATTTTGAAGAATTTGTAGTAAGGAATGCCAAGATTTATAGTTGAACCTCGAAATAGATAAATTTATGGGAATTATATACTTCCTTGTTCCTCAGAACAGTCGCTAGTCTTGAGACCTTAAATGGTCAAGATCAATCAGACGAATCCTAGAATTGATCGTTGATTATGTGTCTTGGAGGTCCTAACCTTGCAAGATAGGTTGGGTGGGTAGCTTTGTATGTTATTATATGTGAGGTGGCAGATCCTTCATGCTTTAAGTAATGTCTAAATCTAGTAGTGCAATGAAATGAAAGAAATAGAATGAGTATTGTTGATGTACGTTACGATCATGTTTCACTTGCTCAAATGATGTTAATTAAGGTTTAAAAAAATATATCTCTTACCATTTCACAAGTACTTATAATACGTAATAGAGCGGTTGTTACAATGGCCTAGTGAAAGGGGAGAATATGGAACTTGGTTATGATTCTGATACAGATGGACAAGTGAAATATGTTGTAGAGTTTGCAAAAGAACTTGCAAAAATTCTAGAAGTGTATAGAGTGGACCTGTTAACACGTCGGATATGTTCTCCTGAAGTGGATTCTAGCTATGGAGATCCAACTAAAATGTTGAATTTTGATCATGATGAAGACATTATAGAGAGTGGAGGGGCATACATAGTTTGAATCCTTTGTGGATGCAAAGAAAAATATACTGAGAAAGAATTATTGTGACCATACATTCCAGAGTTTGTAGATGGAGCATTGGGTCGTATTCTCACCATTTACAAATCATTGGGAGATTTGATTGGAGAAGGCATACATGTATGGCCTCATGTGATCCATGGCCACTATGTAGATGCAGGCGATGTTGCTTGCCTTCTTTCTGGTGCTCTCAATGTTCCAATGGTTTTGACAAGTCATTCTCTCGGTCGAAATAAACTAGAAAAATTATTGAAACAACAATTTCATTCCAAGGAAGATATCAATGCAACCTACAAGATCATACGTAGGATTGAAGCTAAAAAATTGTGAATTGATTTCATTGAGCTTCTAGTCACAAGTACCAGAAAATAAATTGAAGAACAATGGGGGTTGTATGATGGTTTTGATTTGGAACTGAATAAAAAGATCAGACATCATATAAAGCGTGGTGTCCATTGTTCTGGTCGTTATATGACTCTATTAATGGTTATAGCTCCTAATGAGTTGTCCATGTGGCATTGTAGCGATGAGTTGAGAGCACGAGCACTATAACTCCACACTACATCAAAGAAGGACACAAAGAATTACATAGAATTTTCGAAACAAATTCCTCCAAATGAACCTTTTGGGGTGATATTGGGAGATGTATGAGACAAATTGTACAATACTCAAGAGTGTACTCGCCAATTACTTTCTAATGGAATTTCCGACATACCAGAGGAAGTAACCTTTACAAATATTGATGAGTTTTTGGAGTCACTTGAACTTTGTTACCAATCATTGTGTTCCACTAGGGACCAACCAATTGCAGATGGAAGTCTTCTTGATTTTATGTGTCAAGTTTCAACATTTGGTTTTTCATTTGTTAAACTATATATTAGACAAGAAATTGACAAAAATTGATGTTTTTGATGCAATTACAATGCATTTAGGCATTGAATCCTACAAATATTGGTCAGAGGAACAACGACAAGCATGGCTCTTGTCAGAACTGCAAGAGGAACGTCCCTTGTTTGGGTCAGACCTCCCAAAGATAGATGAGGTTTGAGATTTTCTAGACACATTTCAAGTGATATCTGAGCTTCATGTTGACAGTTTTGGAGCTTATATTATTTAGATGGCAACTACAGCATTAGATGTTTTAGTGGTTGAGTTATTACAATGAGAATACCATGTGAAAAAATCGTTACATGGTGTACCATTATTTGAGAAGCTTGCATATCTAGAGGTTGCTCCTACTACTTTGGCTAGATTGTTTTCAATAAACTGGTACAGAAACATAATTGATGGAAAGAAAGAAGTCATGATTGGTTACTTATTGATCTTAAATTTTGCTAAGTATTTTACAATTATCTCTCTTGTACATCTTATTTGCCACACTTAGAAAAAATTTGATTTCTTGCGGGTTCACAAGCCTTTTCTTCAAGTCTCACGCCACTCAAAATCTACCTTCCCTCTCTGCCGTATCCATTTTGCACCAATATTTAGTCATTTCTTGATTTTTTCGCAAAACGACGGGTTCGTGGGTTGATCACACATTTTCATCCAAGTCTGAAGCTCTGTCGTCATCAAATTTCACTCCAAACTTCCGCTATCCTCATATCGCACCATACTTAGATTTTTTCAAGTATTGTTACCGCAGGTTTGAATTACTCATTCATTTCGTGTCCGAGCCTTCGTCCGTCTGCTTCACAATACTTAACCATTTCTTAATATTTCATTATTCTAAGTTAACATCTCAATACTTAGTTGATTCAGCGTTCTACTAAGGAGGCGGAGATCGTATCACAAATTTCAAAAATATTCTTTTCTTTCCTCCGCTTGGTTTGCAACACTTACCCATATTTTGAGATTTTGCCATGGGAACGGACTTACTCCACTCCTTTCCCTTATATTCGTTTCTTTGTCGCTCCCTTTCTCCGTGGTGAATCTTGTCACGTTCCCCAAGTAACATTAAATGCAAATCTTATCGGAGACAACAAATGGTTAATTACCAAAGGACCATTATTAACAACGATTTTCTCGAGACTATTCTCAATAAATTCAAATTAAATCCGCCTTAAGGGTTCTTTCAAAAAAAGAGTTGCAAGGTTTATTATGTAAAAATAGTTACTTTGGTATTAACGATCAGAAATACTGTAGATAATTCGCCAACTCTAAAGCATAATGAATAGGAGGAAATAAAGTTTATGTGGCGATACTTTGAATACATTTTCGCAAGATGCCCCAAAATATCACTGGTCAAGAGATTATAAGTATTATTCTACATTGTCTCCTCAAGAAAGAAATATTGATGATATTTGGACATCAGGGATTGCTAAGGCAGGGTGTGTCCCGAAATTTTTGGACGCTACATAACTCATTCATTGGTGCACAGATAAGTACAAAAAGAATCAAAGAATCATTCAATTGCAGGGACAATCTCCAATTTCTCTTGGGCCATCTACTTTTAAAAAGATATCGAAGCTACCTGATCCAACCATGACATTCAAAGTTGATGAAGCTAAAGAATTTCTAAAAAATAGAAATGGAGGTAGGGACTTGTTGCCTCAGTATCTGGAAGACATGACAACAATACCAGAGGACCTTTCGATTATACAGGTTAGTCAATTGAGAAAACCATATCAAGAAATGCCATGGCTCCTAGCTAGGGTTCTTTTCCAAGAGTCAGCTGCTACAATTCCTCGTTTGGCTCTCTATATTTTATTTTTCTATTCAAGAAAAAATGATTTTCGATTAGTCGAAAATCATCATTTCTGAAATATTGTTCTAGTTATTATATTTTAGAAAGAACAAGAAGTTGTTTATGTCTACATACTTAATATTTTTCATCACCTACTTTCATGTATTTGAAGGTTTGCATTTAACAAAACAAGTTAATTTCAAGCTAGACCTTGTTCACAAATGGTACCCTGCTCTTTGGAAGCAAAAAACAATGTACCATTTTTATGAATTTTATGATGCATTTGTTTCTTCTTTCAGGAAACTCGTATTTGGAATGGTACTTCGAGACCATCATTAGATGCGGTAACCTTCTTAGATAAAAGGGGAAGTTTTCAATCAAATGAATATTACAACATAATAAGAGTTTATTGCTCTAGAGAAGCCTCAATTTATCTTCCATTTTATGTATCTGATTAATATTTTTTATTTAAGTCTGTAGACAATATAGATTTTGGGCCAATTTCTTCTATGAAAGAAAGAAAAATCAATTCATTTCATTGTCATGGAAAATTGGCGAAATCACAGTTAGAAATGCTTCAAAAATTAATGAATATGTAGTCCAGTTTGACCAGTACAACTTAAAGTTGGCGAATCAAGTGAAAGGGTTTGACCCACATCAATATTTTATGAATCATATGACTTTAGTTGATTTCAATGTTTCATATACAAATACATATTTGTTTGGGGAAGAAGAAGAAGATGAAAATAACCCTAAAGGAGTTATGGTTACAGATTTTGAAACAATTGTTAGCACAAATGAATCACATAGACAACATGAAAGGGTTGTTAATGAATGAATTACAAGATATGAAGGTTCTTCTCAAAAAAGCGACACACCAAAACCAAATCTCCAAATTGTAATTTAGGAACAAAATAAATTTGTAATTGAAAATTCTAGTGACCGAGATGACCATGGTCCTCCGAAAAAGAGATTTGAAAGACCTCACAAGCTCATGATTGAGAGGATAATATAGGAATATCAACAAGAAGCAAGCGAGCTCATACCTAATGATGATGATGCACTTGAATACATGGAACTAGATGTGAATATTGAAGACATAGAATTTCTAGACGAAGAGCAAATGATTCAAGAAAGTAAATAAATTACAATAGAGTTGGCGATGCAAGAACCAATTTTCTATGAAGAAGAATCATTAACTCTTAACAATGTTTTATTTGATAGAGACTCCAAGAAGTTAGTTTTGGAAAGAGTTAATTCAAATGGAAAGAAGATTTAAGAAAAAGCAAATTCAGAATTCAATTTGAGAGAAGTTTTACCACAAAAATTTGTTGAGATTCATAGAGCAATTGGTGATGCTCTAGAAATGTTGGTGGATGAAATTCAAGCAGAAAATGCCATGCTTGAATAAAGGGTTAAAGAGTTGGAATATGCTTTAATTCCACCCCCAATATTTGCAAGTCCTATTACCACGATTCAACCTTGGAAAATTCATGACAAAACATCATAATCAAGTTTTAAGCTAAAGGGAACATAAGTCTTCTTGTCGCGGTTAGACGATATGTAGGAGAAAATATAAAAAAGAGAATGTCTCCTATCTTAGAGGCATGGGATATGGAAAGTAGTTTTTTTTCTTTTGGTTCAAGGCTTATCAATTTGAGAAAGTACCTCTAGGCCGACCTCAACAATGATGAGGGTTTCTACAAAAATATTGTAATCACATTTCTCTTGAAAGTTTCTAGAATGAGTGAAATGAAAAGTAAAAAGGAAGATTTACCATCCCCTACATAAATTAAGAACTTGAAAGCCTCTTGGCTTAAAATAATTAATGCTTTAAAAGAAATATTGGTTGATGTTGACACTCTAAGTGTCAAAAAAGGGGAATTGTATTTCAAATTAATTGAGTTAGATTTATCAGGAACTACTGGAGAAGTCTCATACCCTAAATTAATTATTAATTCCATACTTATGACGAGGGAACAATTTGAAGAACACGTTGAAATAGTAAAAGGAGTAAAAACATAGAAATTCAATAGTATTGTTAAGTACACATAACATGAAGTAGAAAGTTGGCTTGTAAGCTATGTCAATAAAAACGAAGATATTGAGAACACGCTTCATCAAATTTCGATTGGCTTAAGAGAATTAGAAGGTACACTATTTGATATAAAAGTCAGATAGGAAATAACCATTGCACCGATGAGAGAATATATTGAAAATTGGTTAAAGCAAGATTTAATAAAGATAACTGAAGAGGATCAGGTGGAAGCGGTTGGTACCAGTCATGAAACTACAATCCAAGACAATTTAAAAGGAACATCGGCAAGCAAATAGAGGAGAGAGGACACTATCACAATCCAGCCATGTTCCCATATTTATTTTGTGGTCCACGGGAGCCCAAACACAATCCAACTTTGGATGAATGCATTTATTTTTTTAAACTATCAAAGACTATATTTTTTTTTGTTAATGTTTATGTCATTATTATAGTTCTTTGCATTTCAATAGATAAGAGCATGATAAGAACAAGATCACTGAGAAATACACATTCACAAGAGACACAACATTTATCCTGGGAAACTCTCTAGGGGAAGAAAACCCAGCAAAAACTTCCTTATCATAAATTGTCAATACAATGTTCAAGAGATAACTCAAACCAATACAAATAGTCCTCTCCAAAAGATGCACCACTCTTCTTCTCCTCTCTCCAACTGGTAATTGCAGCTTGCCTCATAAGAAAATAAGCAAGTGAGTTGTGTGATAAAGTGAGGCGCTAGCCTCCCTATATATACAAGACTAGCACGTGTGAAAGGGTTTCACTGGCAGGGCCGACCTCTCACTCTGGGTGGGTAAACCCACCTTTAATTTAATTATGGGTCTCAATAATAACTGTTGGGGCCGACTTCTTATTTTTCCTATTACAATTGTCCAATGACCAATCCACAAAAGGGGATTTGGTCCTAATACAATTACCGACATGATTAATCCACAATGGGGATTAATCCAATGAATAAGATAACAATAATAATAAGAATACTCTTCGCAGTTACATTATTTCAACACTCCCCCTTGACAAGAAGGGTCTTCTTCAACAGTATCAGGCGAGAGAGGTCTGCATCATCAGTGGCATCAGGAGGACAGTATCGTCAATATCAGCTTAAAACATTGGCTAGCATATTTACGATTCATCGGAAGTTTTCTTCATCGGTAGCATCATCATTCTCGAAAGAATGCCATCATCATCTGCATCAAAATGTATCAGTAAAAATGATACCTCATCACAACACTAGGCTGGCACATCACAATACTACACTGGCTCAATGTCACAGCGGTTAAGATGGTAGCTCAGTGTCAGTCACATCTTGCTTTACGTCTAACAACGAGGTCAGAAGCAAGGAATCATCTTGCTTTACGTCTAACAACTAGGTCAGAAGCAAGGAATACATCATCATCTCGCTTTACGTCTAACAACTAGGTCAGAAGTGAGGAATCATATTGCTTTACGTCTAACAACGAGGTCAAAAGCAAGGAACACATCAACATCTCGCTTTACGTCTAACAACAAGGTCAGAAGCGAGGAATCATCATCATCTTTCTTTACGTCTAACAACGAGGTCAGAAGCAAGGAATCATCTTGCTTTACGTCCAACAACTAGGTCAGAAGCAAGGAACACACAACGTCATGCTTTACGTCTAACAGTGAGGTCAGAAGCAATGACTCATCTTGCTTTACATCTAACAACAAGGTCAGAAGCAAGGAACACACAACATCATGTTTTATGTCTAATAGCGAGGTCAGAAGCAATGACTCATCTTGCTTTACGTCTAACAGCGAGGTCAGAAGAAAGGAACACACAGTGTCATGCTTTACGTCTAACAGCGAGGTCAGAAGCAATGACTCATCTTGTTTTATGTCTAACAGCGAGGTAAGAAGCAAGGAACACACAGCGTCATGCTTTACGTCTAACAGCGAGGTCAGAAGCAATGACTCATCTTGCTTTACGTTTAACAGTGAGGTCAGAAGCAAGGAATAAATATATATACTCCCCCTTTCAAGGAGGGTCCTTTCGGACTATACCAAGCTTATCTCGAAAGTGTTCAAACTTTACACGAGATAGAGGCTTGGTCAACACGTCAGCAACCTGTTCATTCGTGCTAATGTACTGGAGCTTCAAGGATCCTCTCTGTACCATGTTGCGGATGAAATGATAGCGGATCTCTATGTGCTTCGACCTGTCGTGGAATACAGGATTCTCTGTCATCTTTATGAAGCTCTGGTTGTCACATAGAATCACGGTTGCTCTCATCTCCAAGTCAAATAGGCCAGTCAGCAACTTTCAAAGCCATATAGCTTCACAGCTAGCAGAACATGCGACAATGTACTCGGCTTCCGCTGTGCTGAGAGCAATATTGGATTTCTTCCTACTCTGGCACGAGATCATGGCTGATCCCAAACTGAAACAACATTCGGAAGTTCTTTTTCTATCAACAACGCTTCATGCCCCATCTGCATCAGTATATCCACTCAAAGTGAATTCATGATCTCCATCATAGCTGAGACCATAATCCATTGTACCTTTAAGGTACCTCATCACATGTTTTGCATCCACTAGGTGAACACGTCTGGGCTCTACCAGAAACTGACTCAAGGTGTTCACTGCAAAACAGATGTCTGGTCTGGTGTTCTTCAGGTACATTAGCGATCCAATAATTTGTTTGTACAGTGTGGCATCTATCAAGTCTGACGAAGTATCGACCAGCAGCTTCAGCTTCGCTTCTATGGGTGTATTCATGGGCTTGCATTCTAGCATGTCGAATCTTTTTAAGATTTCGACCGTGTACTTCCCTTGGTTAAGGAAGAGTCTTTCTGGACTCTGCCATACCTCAAGGCCTAACAAGTAATGCATTAGACCAAGGTCTTTCATTTCAAATTCTACAACAAGTCTCTGTTTACATTCAACGATGATCTTTTCTTCTCCAGTTAAGAATAAGTCATCCACATACAGTAGTAAGATTACTAGTTCATTATTCATAATTTTGAAGTAGAGATTTAAGTCTGCTTTACTCTTGGTAAAGCCTGAGCTCGTCAAGAAACTGTCTATATGGCCATACCAAGCTCTGGGAGCTTGCTTCAATCCTTATAAGGCTTTCTTCAATCGTCAAACATGAGACTTCTTGTCTTCAACCTCAAATCCTTGGGGTTGCTCTATATACACTTCCTCTTCGATAACACCATTCAGGAAAGATGTCTTCACGTCCATCTGGTGCAGCTTTCATGTCATCTTGGCAGCAAGAGCTATAATGGTTCTGATCGAAGTGTATCTGGACACATGAGCAAATGTCTCTTCATAGTCAATGCCTTCCTTCTGGGAAAATCCATGAGTGACAAATCTTGCTTTATATTTCTCAATACTTCCATCAGCAGCATGTTTTATTTTGAAGAGCCATTTTGATGATACCACATCCTTACTTTTTGGTCTGGGAACTATTTCCCATACATCATTCTTTATTATGGATTGGTATTCCTATGTCATGGCATCTTCCCATTCCTTCTTTTGAATGGCCTCTTCAAAGCATGTAGGTTCTTCATCAAATAGATTGCACATCAAAGCCATGTAACTGGAGAATGGCTTTGGTCTTTTCACCTGTCACGTGGTTCCTTCTGGAACACCATACTTCTCTCCATATTGAATAAGCTCTCTTGCCCAAGCAAGCTTTCTTTTATGGGAGAAGGTCATTTGAGGAGTTTCTTGAACTTCAGTTATATCATGATCTTCAGGAGTCTCCTCATCAGGGGAAGTTACGACTTCCCTTACAGGTTCTGCAGTTCTGGTAACTTCCCTCACGGATTTTGTAGTCCTGGGATTTACAGGTTCCTCTTCATACATTTCTTCAAGCTGGCATCTTCTTGATTTCTTAAGTGTTGCTTCTTCATCAAAGGTTACGTCCCTGTTGATCTCAATATGGAGGTGACTAGGTATGTATATTTTGAAGGCCTTGGATACCTCACAGTATCCCACAAATATTCCCTTCTTTCCAGAGGGTTCCATCTTGTTTCTTTTCTCTTTCGGTATATGAATAAACATTGGACAGCCAAATATTTTGAGATGGCTTACCTCTGGCTTCTTTCCGATGAAAATTTCTTCTGGGGCCTTGAACCCAAGTGCACTATGGGATAATCTGTTCTGCACATAAACAACTGCCATTGTTGCTTCTTCCCATAAGCACATAAGAAGATCTTGATCGTGAATCATGGTCTTTACAGCTTCCATAATTGTTTTGTTCTTCCTTTCAGCTACACCGTTTTGTTGAGGATTATAGGAAGTAGTGAGTTCCCTCTTGATCCCAACATCTCTGCAGAAGTTCACGAACTCCTTTGAGGTATATTCTCCTCCATTATCTGACCTGAGTATCTTAATCTTTCTTTCAGAAAGATTCTCTATCAAGGCTTTGAATTCATTGAATTTACTGAATACTTCATCTTTAGATTTTAAGAAATATATCCAAGTCTTACAAGAATAGTCATCAATAA
>ML814338.1:29109-40974 GCA_009831015.1 Picea engelmannii | reverse complement strand
TGGTAAATATTGTCACGTACCCCGAGTAACATTAAATGTTAATCTTATCGGAGACAACAAATGGTTAATTACCAAAGGACCGTTATTAACCACAATTTTCTCGAGACTATTCCCAATAAATTCAAATTAAATTCACCTTAAGTGTTCTTTCGAAAAAAGAGTTGCAACGTTTATTTTGTAAAAAGAGTTGCTTTGGTATTAACAATCAGAAAGATTGTAGATAATTCGCCAACTCTAAAGCACGATGAGTAGGAGGAAAGAAAGTTTTTGTGGCGATACTCTAAATACATTTGTGTGAGAAGACCCAAAATATCATTGGTCAAGAGCTTATAAGTATTATTCTACATTGTCGCCTCAAGAAAGAAATATTGATGATATTTGGATATTAGGGATTGCTAAGGTAGGGTGTGTCCCAGAATTTTTCAACACTACAGAACTCATTTCTTGGTGCACAGATAAGTACGAAAAAGAATCAAAGAATCATTCAATTACAGGGAAAGTCTCCAATTTATCTCGGGCCATCTATTTTCAAAACGATGTTGAAGCTACATGAGCCAACCATGACATTCAAAGTTGATAAAAGTAAATAATTTCTAAAAAATAGAAATGGAGATAGACTTGTTGTCGCAGTATCTGTAAGACCCGACGACAATACCAAAGGACCTACCGATTATACAAGTTAGCCAATTGAGAAAACCATATCAAGATATGGCATGGCTCCTAGCTAGGATTCTTGGCCAAGAATCAATTGCTACAGTTCCTCATCTGACTCTCTATATTTTTATTTTTCTGTCCAAGAAAAAGTGATATTCAATTGGTCAAAAATCATCTCTTCTGAAATATCATTCCAGTTATCAAATTTTAGAAAGAACAAGAAGTTATTTATGTCTACATACTTTATATTTGTCATCATATATTGTCATGTATTTGAAGGTTTTCATGTAGAAAAACAAGTTAATTGCAAGCTAGACATTGTTCACACATGGTACCCTACTCTTTGGAATCATAAAACAATGTACCATTTTTATGAAGTTTATGATGCATTTGTTTCTTCTTTCAAGAAACTCGTATTTGGAAATGGTACTTCAAGACTATCATTGGATGCGACAACCTTTTTAGATAAAAGGGTAAGGTTTGAATCAAATGAACATTATAGCATAATCAAATTTTATTGCTCTAGATAAGCCCCAATATATCTTATGTTTAATGTATCAAATAGAATATTTGTGATTGAATTCTGTAGACAATATAGATTTCAGGCCAATTTCTTCTATGAAAGAAAGAAAAATCAATTCATTTCATTGACATGGAAAATTGGTGAAATAACAGCCAGAAACGCTTCAAAAATTAATAAATATGCAGTCCAGTTTGACTAGTACAACTTAAAGTTGGGGATCACGTGAAAGGGTTTGACACACATCAATATTTTATGAATCATATGACTTCAGTTGATTTTAGTGTTTCATATACAGATACATATTTGTTTGGAGAAGAAGAAGATGACAATCCTGAAAGAATTATGTTAAGAGATCTTGAAACAAATGTTAGCACAAATGAAGCACATAAACAACATGAAATGGTTTTTAATGAACAAAGTACAAGATCTCAAGGTTCTTCTAAAAAAAGCAACACACCAAAACCAAATCCCCAAATTGTAACTTGAGAAAAAAAGAAACATGTAATTGAAAATTATGGTGACAGAGATGACCATGATCCTTCGAAAAAGAGTCTTGAAAGACCTCCTCAAAAGCTCACGATTAAGAGGAAAATACATGAAAATCAATAATAAGAAAGTGAGCTCATACCTGATGATGATGATGCACTTGACGACATGGAACTAGACATGAATATCGAAGACATTGAATTTCCAGACGAAGAGCAAAGGATCCAGGAAAGTAAAGAAATTGCAGCAGAGCTGGCAATGCAAGAACCAGTTTTCTATCAAGAAGAATCATTAACTCTTCAAAATTATTTATTTGATAGATACTCCAAGAACTTAGTTTTAGAAAGAGTTAATTCAAAGTGAAAGAAGATTCAGGAAAAAACAAATTCAGAATTCAATTTGAGGGGAGTTTTACCATTAAAAATTGTCAAGATTCATACATCTACTAGTGATGCTCTAGAAATATTAGTGGATGAAATGGAAGCAGAAAATGTCATGCTTAAAGAAAAGGTTAAAAAGTTGGAATATGTTGTAATGCCACCCCCAATATTTGTAAGTCCTATTACCATGATTCAACTTGGGAAAAGTCATGACAAAAACTCAAAATCAAGTTCTAAGCTAAAGGGAACATCAAGTCTGCTTGTCGCGGTTAGACGATATGTAGGAAAAAATATTAAAAAAAAAAAGAGAGAGAGAATGTCTCTTATCTTAGAGGCATGGGATCTAACAAGTAGTTTTGTTTCTTTTGATTCAAGGCTTACCAATTTGAGAGACTAGCTCCAGGTCGACCTCAACAATGATGAGGGTTTCTACGAGGATGTTGTTATCGCATTTGTCTTGAAAGTTTATGGAATGAGTGAAATGAAAAGGAAAGAGAAAGATATACCATCCCCTACATAAAGTAATCTCTTGAAAGCCTATTGGCTTAAAAGAATTAATGTTTTAAAAGAAATATTGGTTGATGTTGACACTCTAAGTGTCAAAAAAGGGTAATTGTATTTCAAATTGATTGAGTTAGATTTATCAGGAACTATCGGAGAAGTTCCATACCCTAAATTAATTCTTAATTATATACTTATGACGAGGGAACAATTTGAAGAACACGTTGAATTATTAAAAGGAGTATCAGCGGAAAAATTCAATAGTATGACTAAGTACATGGAACATGAAGTAGAAAGTTGGCTTGTAAGCTATGTCAATAAAAATGAAGATATTGAGGACACAATTCATCAACTTTCGATTGACTTAAGAGAATTAAAGGGTATGATATTTGATATCAAAGTTAGACATGAAATAAACCATTGCACCAATGAGAGAATATATCAAAAATTGGTTAAAGCAAGCTTTAATCAAGATAACTGAAGATGAACAGGTGGAAGCGGTTGGTACCGATCATGAAAATGCAATCCAAGACAATTTAAAATGAACATCAGCAAGCAAATCGAGGAGAGAGAACACCATCACAGTCCATCCATGTTTCCATCTTTATTTTATGGTCCACGAGAGTCCAATCACAATCCAACTTTGGACGAATGCATTTATTTTTTAAGACTATATTATTTTTTTGAAAAAATCTGAGAGAACTACTTTGGGGAAAAACTTTAATAATATATTATGAACACTAAGTTTTGAGAATTGGATATTTAAAGTTGTCCTATCATATTCTATTCTACTTTTAATGAAAAGACTCTTTTAAAGTTATCTCATATGTGGGCCATTTTTCTTTCTTTCGCTTGAATGTGATAGAAAATATTTAAAACTGTGATCGATGTGAAATTTATTTTATCTTTTTTGTAATTGTTATTTCTGTATTATAATTATGCAAACATTATATTTTATGAGTGAAGATTCCTGGTCCATTTCTCGGGAATTCTTTGACGTATGTATTATATTTTCAATCAACAATATTTTTATTTATTTGAGTGATAAAGATTTGGAGTTTGTTATTTAGCACTCATTTTTTTTATATCATTGTCCCAAGATATTCAAAATAAATCTTTAAATAATTAAAAGAGGAGTACCACCTCTATAAAAGCGCAGGGGGATTCATATCCTCGTGAGGTTGTTCTTTGGACCTGAAAAGATCTAAGCATCAACATTACTCTGATTCTGGAAAGGAAGTTGGTAGGTTAAGTGCAGCTTGGGCTTTGTACAAAGCATAGGAAGAACTTATAAAGGTTGCTAAAGAATTTGGTATTAATTTGACAAGGTTCCATGGTCGTGGAGGAACTGTAGGCAAGGGGGGAGGCCCAACCCATCTTGCCATAGTATCGCAACCTCCAAACACAATTCATGGCTCTTTTCGGGTCACTATTCAAGGGGAGATGATAATTGACATCGTACTAGAAACAAGCGAGCAAAAGAGAAGATATTGTGTGTATGATTTGATAATGCTTAATCAACAATCTCAGATAAAGTTACCTTTTAATGACGGGTGGAAACTAATAGAGAAGGAAATAATTGAACCTCAAACTCATGACATTAAAACAAATGCACTATATTATTATGACATGGAAGCATTTGGAGTCAAAAGAAAATATTTTTGGAAGCTTTCAGCAGTTGGAAAAGAACTGAAGGATTTCATCCCAAGGCTTTCACTTGAAGCAAATGGTCTTATATTTCAGGGTTGGGATGATCCATATGTTCCTTGCACACATGATGGGCTTCTTAAATGGAAATACACTCATATGAATTCGATTGATTTCCTTTTTGAGGTAGGAGATGGGAATCACCAATCTATGTATCTAATTGACAAGGGAAAGAAAGGAAAACTGGAAGGATCTCGTGTCAATTTTTCAAATGATGAAGACCTATCAATCTTTTCTGGGAAAATTTTAGATTGTTCTTGGAATGTGGATGAAGGGACATGGCAATGTATGCGTGCCAGGCCAGATAAGCTTACTCCAAATGGATGGAATACATATTTAAAGGTGATCGAAGCATTGATGGATACCAACCTTCACATATATGGTATTCTCTTCAAGTACGTCAATGGAAGAACACCTGAAGATCTCATCAATAAGAAAAAGAGAATCAACGAGAGAGATCTTTCCTAGATAGCGAGAAAACTTGTTTACCTGCTCAATTACTTAAGAGAAAGCCACATCACACACCTCGATCTGAAGCCTGCCAATATTTTAATGAACATGGCTAGAGATGACCTGAAACCTGCAGACTTCGGTGCCATCATATTCATCAACAAATCAAGCATTGTTGAAAGTTATGATTTGAGAATTGGGAGCCCAAAATAAGCATTTTGAAGAATCTCATTTTGTATTAAAAAATCTATCTGAGATAATGGAAACAAATATTCAAATTGTGAAGGGCAGACTAGTGAGGAGCTGAGAGCTTTAGAATCACACAACATCCCCTACACAAATGAAGAGGTTATCAGACGTTCAATGGAAGATGAAGCTACTCGAGAAAACGAAGAGCTTAGATCTTACCAGTTGTCTTTACCCATGCTTCAAGGACGAAGCTTTTCAGGGGGGGGTGACTTGTAATATACCTTATTATATATTACAAAATCCATTAATTATTAGTTATCATTGGACTATATGGACGTCACTATATTCATTTGCGTGTATAAATACATGCGGTTGTAAACCTAATAATTATCGAATAATAAATTATTAAATATTAAATATAAATTCCATATATATATATATATATATATATATATATATATATATATATATATATATATATATATAGTCTCTAGCTTTCAAAATATGAATACCCTTTGGTGCTCCTCTAAATCTAGTTTCCAATGAAACTAAAAGCATTGAAAATAGATAAATTATGAGAAAGAAATATTGATTTTACCAATAGTGATTCCAAAAACAACAAATTTCCTCTGTAGCGATCTGTCCTCTTGAATTTCATTCAATTTCCATCACTGGTTCTTTGTAGGTTCAAGTACATGTTGGTTTCTCTTCTTCAACCAAGATCAATGAAAAGTATTCTAAAAGTACCTTGTTCATTAAAGACTTCCAAAAACCCTTCCTCTATTCTATATATCATAATTTATTTTTCCTAATGACTTCATCAGTGACCCTTACATATATTTCACAAATTCTACATATTAACTTGTAGTTTTCTTAAAATAAACTAAAAAGGTTTTACTTGAGCTTGATCCATAATAGTTCCACTTCTTCTATAGGATAGTAGTTCAAATCCCATCTTCGGATTTTCAAGTTAGTGTATCAAAGAGTATAATTAGAAAGAAATCCACCACATATATCACTATAATCTTACCATCTTGAGTGTATGTACAACCTTGTGTAAAAGAGAAATTCAAAACTAGAAGCAGAGAAACAAAGATCAATGAAGAGTAATTCACAAGTAGTATATTGTTGATCTCTTTTCATGTTAAGGAGAAGAGACAACTTCATAGGGTATTCTTATGGAAATCCAAATATACCTTCTTCGTTTTTAAATAGGTGGTTCTCCTTTATTTCTCACTCAGATAATAATTGTGTCACTCATGGATAGATGTTTTTATCATTCACACATTTAATCCCTGAGAGTGGAACAGGAAAAGCACATATTTGAAAAGACAGAAATCTAAATCATGAAGAATGCACAATTGTTTCTACTATTATACCACTTCCATTATCATGGCAAGATACAACGACATATCTAAAGCAAAACAACACAACAAGAGTAGCAAAAGTGGTCCTTTTTCATAGAACTTTAAATGATTTAGCAACATTCATATCATAGGGATGTAAAGGAAACTCATTCTCGAGATTTCATGCTTGAATAGAAGTCTGAAACCACAAAATTTATGAGCCCTCGAGATAGCTCTCCGTCGATGTTCAAAAAATAAGTACAAACTAACTGTTCAATATCAAATAAAATGTGTGCAAGAAATTGGCAGTACACAATATTCGTGATATTTAAACGAGAAATAGAAAATGCATTCTCCCTAGTGGGTTGGGATGGGGCTCATGTGGACTATATATTAAACAGAGGAAACCTGGAAGACAAAAAGGCGCAGTTGGATTGGATGATTTGCAAACCGAGAAGGAAGAAAAGTAAGGGAAATGATTCAAACAAAGCTTGTACTCACAAAAATGTAGGCAGAGAACGGTGCCTCTGGTTTTTTTGTCATTCTTTAAATAAGAGGGAGCATCTTAAGAAGAACTATCATAACCATTTCTCTAATATTCAAGATTATGGCGGATTAGTTATTTCTTTTAACGCATCATTCAACCATTCTTGGATATATTCACGTAACGGTGCTATGATGATGTTTTTTTACCTTAACTCCGAACAACTCATCCTTAATGTTCTTCAACGTGTCTCGTTGTTGTTACGTTATGGATGATTGATCTTCACTCTCGTTCACAAAATTGACGAGCCATCGTCCGAGCTCTTCTTCTGAAAAATTTGTGATGTCATCAAATTCCATTCCCCATGCAACCCTCAGTACACCCAATTCTTTTTCCACCTTCAATGCACTTGGGTAAGTGTGAGGATTACATGTAAAACTTTGATTTCTTATTTGATAGGTACCCCTTAATCACACATTAGGGTCAATTCACTGTTCAAATTTTCCCCTTCGTACGTTTGGTGCATGTCGCTCATTAAATGGTAACTCGGGAAAAACAATCCTACGTGGAAGATGGATGTTGGATCACATACCATGCAAGTTGCGAAAATCAAGAAATCACGTGGTATGCGGGTTGCAGGAATCAAGAAATGACATGGCATGCGGGTTGTGGGCTTGCGGGATGCAGGAATGCAGGTTTGTGAGATGTGGGGATGTGGGGATGCAGGCTTACGAGTTTGAGGGATGCAAGAAACTTTACAAGGGCTTCACTCACTACTTCTGCATTATAGACCTAGGTGTGATTTGGTGATGTAGGATGCGGGAATTTTGCTAGAACTATTACCATCTCGCATCCGCATTACTATAGGGTTAGAGGAGGGGGACCCACAAGGGCAAAAACATACATAAGAAGAGTGAGGTAACAAGTATCAACACCTATCCATCAAACCCTATTCCAAAACCCCTATTTTTGTTTTATATTTCACAATGTCTTTCTATTGGTGGCTTCATTAATGGCACTTACATCTATTTTGCAAATTCTAGAAATTAGCTCTCGATTTTCTTAAAATAAAGCAAAGAGGTTTTACTCAAGCTTGATCCATCAAACTGCCACTTCTTCTATAACATTAGTTTGAGATCTCATGACTAGTTTTCCAAGTTAGGGTCTCATTGAGTAACTGTGAAACAATGAAGTTGCAAGGGATTAATGAAGAAGAAGGCATGATTTATAAGGAAAGACATTAACTTTAAAAAATGTAATGAATTAATGCTCTGTGAAGATTAAAGGTTAAATATTGGAAACATTTCTACTCTAGGAACCTTAAATCCTAAAAACTCGAAAAGTTTATAGCACTACAAATTGTACTTTAAAGTAAAAGGCATGGTCGATAGGCTCATCTTCCAAATGTAATTATTTAATGTAAGTACAATGTATTGTAGTAAATTTAAAGGTGAGAATAATGATAATCAATAGTAAATATGTTTCTTGGGCAGTGAAGACTACAGTTTGTAAGTGGCATTGAGCTACCAAATGCATGAGATTCCTATTGTTAATGACATGTAGCCACATTGAAGGTTAGAAAAAATTATTTATTTGTGTTCTACCAAACATTAAATGCTAAGGAATAAAGGACTTCTTTCTCTAGTTACTTAAATAAAATTTAATAAACAAAAGCGATAGTTAAAATCACACCTTGAACCTTCATGGTACCAAATTCAAGTATTATATGTTTATGAGTACAATGCAAAAGGCATGGATAACCAACCATGGCTCACTAGCCTAATGAGAACTTATTTTGCAAAGAGATTGAATTTATTTATTCTAATATGAGATCGTTTTACTGTGCACAACAACTATTAGAAACGATAGAGATCGACAATACTTGGCTTTAATTGATTTTCACTTTTATTTCACTTGTTGAAACCATTATAAACCATGTAGTTATAATTTATATCTTATTAAAGGATTTTATTTGTTATTTATCTTACTCAACCATTATTTATAATCTCCTTGTGGTGTTTATTTTACCAGCAAACATGTCTTTCTCGTTGAACTATTCTTGGAACCTCCTTGTCAACAAGTAGGCATGCATTAATAAAAATTGAGTGTTTTCTCTATTTTATCATTTCAACTAGATTTGGATGTGTGTTGTACGTAGCCTCCTTTGTATCTAGCACATGAATTCAATCGATAAGGAAACAAGGGGGAGGGATTGAGTCATTACAAGCATTAGATTCTATGCCACATTTCTAGCATATGAACTCAATCGGTAAGGAAACAAGGGGAAGGGATTGAGTCATTACAAGCATTAGATTCTATGCCACATTTAAGCAACACAAGTGGCTTAGATACATAGGTCGATCCATCCCAAAATCTATAAGATATTAAGGTGTAGGAACTCCAAACGTGATGCACGTTGAAGGAGGGTAATTAGACGTTTGTCTAATAGGCTTAAATCAGAAGGAAGGCACTCCATTATTTTTTATACCAATACATTTCTAATGAGGAGCTTTCTATAGTGGCTAATCTTTCTATGTTTTTAAACAAGTTGTCTCTTGGAAAATCACATGATCACTTAAATAAAGATGTCTCTCCTTCATAATGCAGGTAAAACAAAGTTATCAACTCTCTTTGGAGTTCTCATTTTTTAAGAGGTCGCATTGAGTGGCTATTTTTACCCTCGAAAAAAAAGTAGCACTATCAATAACATTTTTGGGGGGAGTGCTTAAAATTCTGATTAGTTTAAAATCACTATCTTGACACAAACCTTAAAACCTTAAAATTGACTCATGAATCGAAAAGTGATGTTACTAGTAACACCAATTTTTGGGGGAGTTAAAATGATGATTTAATTGAAACTGTGGTCTCGACAGGTAGTACCATCGCATATTAAAAATTCAAAATCAGCTCCTAAATCGAAACTTGAAAAATTCTTTCTTAATTAATTTATTTATTTTTATTTACATTTTAAAAATTGAAAAAAAAATCTCTACAAACAAGCTTAAAAAAAAAGACCCTACAAAAGACAATTTGAAAAACAAAACACGATTTTAAAAACTAATAATAAAAAAAGGGCTAAAATAATAAAAAAAAAAACAAATTATAACAAAAAAACTTAAAAAAATAACAATTACAAAAACAAATTAAACTAAAAAATTAAAACATTTAAAAAATAAATAAATAACATTTTTTGGGGGTGGTGGGGCTCATTCCAAGAATCTCACCTCCATCTCTCCCTCTCCACCCCTTATATCATTGTGCCGCCTGTTGAAATAATGTAACTACGAAGAGCATTCTTATTATTATTTTATTCATTGGATTAAATCCCCATTGCGGATTAATCATGTCATTATTATTATTATTGTTATTGGATTAATCCCCATTGTGGATTAATCATGTCGATAATTGTATAAGGACCAAATCCCCTTTTGTGGAATGGTCATCGGACAATTATAAAGGGCAGAACAAGAAGTTGGCCCCAGCAGTTACTATTGAAGACCTAGAATTAATTAAAGGTGGGTTTACCCACCCAGAGTGAGAGGTCAGCCCTGCTAGTGACACCCTCTCACATGTGCTAGTCTTGTATATATAGGAGGCTAGCACCTCACTTCAAACACACAACTCACTTGCTCATTCTCTTATGAGGCAAGCTGCAATTACCAGTTGGAGAGAGGGAGAAGAGTGGCGCATCTCTTGGGGAGGAATATCTGTATTGGTTTGAGTTGTCTCTTGAACATTGTTTAAGCTATTTATGATAAGGAAGTTTTGTTGGGTTTTCTTCCCCTAGAGGGTTTCCCAGAATAAATGTTGTGTCTCTTGTGAATGTGTATTTCTTAGTGATCGTGTTCTTATGATGCTCTTATCTATTGAAATGCAAAGAACTATAATAATGGCATAAACAATAACATGGAATCAGAGCCAACCTGAAGGAAACATTATTTGCAAGAGAAAAACGTCACTGCTGCAGCACCTGCAAATTAGGGTTTTGAAAAAGTATCTATTTTCAGCTCCCTAACCTCCTAGAAATTTGCGCCCTCCCCCAAGGATCAATTTGGCACCTAGACCGCACCTTTTCAGTGGCTGGATCTCCTGGAAAGTGAAACCCTAGTTTCGCAAAAGTACCAGAAAACCAGTACCAGAAGCACCAGTCCAGAAATCCGCAGATCAGATTTGACGGGGTAAAAATTGGATTTTCTCAGATCCGAGGACACCAAGCTACTCGCCTCAACCAAGCGCACCTCCTGGTAAAGTCAAAATTTGATTTTGAGCATTTTCATTTTTTGGTTATTTTTGTTGTCGCAAGTACAAGATGACTGCAAGCACAAAGCTTGTTGAGAAACTAGAAGGAATAGACAACTTTCGTGCCTAGAAGTATAGGATCGGTCTGATCCTTGCAGAGAATGACCTATCAAGATTTATCAAAGAAGAAGTGGAGGAACCTGAAGATGTTGTAGAGAAAGCGAAGCATCAGAAGGACTCAATCAGGGCTCAAAGAATCATTGCAGATTCAATCAAAGACCACCTGATCCCGTATGTATCGTCAAAGAAAACTCTGAAGGAGATGTTTGATGCTCTAAGCAAACTATATGAAGGAAAGAACATCAATCGAAAGATGAATCTAAGAACTCAGTTGAAGAATACCAAGATGCAAAAAGGAGAAATGATTCAAGAATATTTCTCCCAAATCTCCGAAATAAAAGAACAGTTGAAAGCGATTGGAGACACCATCGACGAAGACGAATTTGTAATAACTGCCCTAAATGGTCTCGCGAGACCTTGGGATGCTTTCATCCAGTCAGTATGTGGCAGAAAAGAAAAACTACAGTTTGAAAGCCTATGGGAAGAATGTACCCAAGAAGAAACAAGGGTAGCCAACCGTGAAGCACTACTAGCAAGGGATGATGATCAAGCCCTAGCTACTCATACAAGAGGAGGAAGAAAGAAACCCTATTTCAAAAGGGAATCTCAGAGAGAACCGCAACCATCAAACAAATTCAACAATCAAGAATCTCATTCAAGAAATTTTCAGAAGAAAGGACAACGCAAGGGACGAGATCTCTCATCTATACAATGTTATCATTGTGATAAGATGGGACACAAGGCGAATAATTGTCCAGTCAGAAGAGAAGAATACAAGAGGAAGCA
>ML814336.1:111676-126107 GCA_009831015.1 Picea engelmannii | reverse complement strand
ACTAAACATCTTTCAAGTAATAATTTTCTTAATTGTATTTTACCAAAAGACAACGTTTAATAATGCTTATGTGATTGCGAACATTAACAGATAAGCAAACTTAAAAAACAATCATGCAAACTTGAATGTGCATTAATATAGTTGGGCCATATCCTCCCTCCACATATCTTGAAATGCTGGTGGGATCAGCCACCCAAATTGAAGAGAGGCCGCCCATGTTCTTATATTCGTCAAAATAAACTTGACCGACACAAAATTCAAACGTAGTCAGTGCTTACGAAGTTACGATTCACAAGATCTAACAAATTGTCCACTTGAAAAGAAGGTCCGCCTCTGACTATCCTCTACCAACTTCCCAGGAAACTGTACGTACACAGTTACGGTAATTCAGTTGCCCTTTCACACTACGGGCACCTTCAAAAACCACTCATGTCTAACTGCCCGGGGGCTGGGTACTAATTTCAAAATGAAACTAGGGTTGGGTTATGAATTTCCAAACAAAATTGCCCATCAAATTTGACTACCGTCATTGTTCATTTTTAATTTAACCATTTTTTACGGACAAATCACCAAATCAAATTCCAACCCAATTGATTCGTCTTCGATCTCACTCCAACGAAAACTTCAGTCAATGCTGTGCATTAACGATAGTTTTAGACTATATGGTTGTGCTATAGTTAACATGTAAATAATTTGATCGGGGTACGAATTTCCAAACGAAATCGCCCATCAAATTTGACTACCGTCATTGCTCATTTTTAACTTAACCATTTTTTAGGGACAAATCACCTAATCAAATTCCAACCCAACTGATTCGTCTTCGATCGCACTCCAACGAAAACTTCAGTCAATTCTGTGCATTAACTATAGTTTTAGACTGTATGGTTGTGCTATAATTAACATGTAACAAATTTGATCGGTTTTCCCTGAAATTCTGGGCCATCCATTTTTACGGACAAATCACCAAATCAAATTCCAACCCTTCGATCTCACTCCAGCGAAAACTTCGGTCAATTCTGTGCATTAAAGATAGTTTTAGACTATATGGTTGTGCTATAATTAACATGTAACAAATTTGATCGGGTTTCCCTGAAATTCTGGGCCATCCATGCTGGCACCATTCGATCCTGTCAGAAATGGATCAGAGTTAAAATTTCAATTCCTACGCCTTTAACCGGGCCAGGATTAGGGCTTTCTATGGTTCCATGCACTTAAATCTCTATTGTTGTGGGTGTAAGGATTGGTTGTGGAGATGGAGAAATTTGTGAGTGAAGATTTTGCAGCAGTGAAATCCAAAAATTCGTCAGCAGAAGCGCTTGCCAGATGGCGCAAGCTATGTTTCTTCGTGAAAAACAGGAAAAGGAGATTCAGAAATACAGCCAATTTGCCAAAGAGAGCCGAAGCCAAAGACATGTTAAGGAAGAATAAGGTACTCTTTCTTTGTCTCCGTCCTTTACGCTACTTGTATGACTATGAAATGGGTTGTTGTATGACTTATGCTTGTTACTAGCGGAGGGCCGAAAGAGAGTACACAGCAAATGTCACATAAACTAGCAAGGACTGATAGAATTTGAGCAACCCACAAGCTTTGGTGATACGATTTCAGTGACAGGTGGTTTGTACTCATTTTTTATCACAATTCATAACCTGTATGGATATAAATTCAGCAAGCCACGAATTGCAATAATGAATTTCAGCAACCCCCAATTTGTAGCTATAAATTTCAGAAACCTACAAAGCATAGTGAACACTTCATTAATTCTAACTTCAAAGTCGTGGGTAAGTTACCGAGGGCCATTTTCTCTGTCCGATCGTAAAGTCTGTAGTTTGTGTTTGGTATTCTTTGGAGGCTGGTAGAAACTGAGCTCCTGCTCGCCATTGTACGAGGCTTATGTTTACTAGGAGTCACGGTTGGTAATGATCTCAATCTCCAAAATGTAACAGAGGTGCATACGCTGTTTTGTTCTGTGTTAATGCTGTTTGCAGGCTATTTGGTTAAGCCATTGAGGTTACTGAACGTTTGGTCTTCTTGCCAACAGCTGGAAAACAGGGCCCACATCTGCAAGGTTTTAACTGTATAACTAGCTGAACGATAGTTTGAAGTAAACAATACTTGCATAATTGAGAACTACCTTTTGAAGTTCGTCATACTGAAGCAGAACTTGACCATAAATTCCAATCCTCATCAGGTGCTTCTAGATCTCGTGTCCCTGCCCGTGTTTTGTGTGCAAGCGTATTGTTGTTTGGAGTTTGAATTTGTGATCAGTGGGTTTTGTCGCCTGTGAGATGAAATTCATTGTCTGATATTTGTAATTAGTATTTACATGAGCCTCTGTCAGGAATCCAAAAGTGGAACTTCTGAGTCTAACAATCCTCAGATCCATAAATTTCTGCTCCGGATCCAAACTAAAATATTTAGCGAAACCTAAACAGGGGCATTCATCTTCAATAATAAAATTTCAATGGCAAATCTATGAGTGAAGTCATAAAATATAATTTCAGAGATAAATAGGTAAATTCAACTCCATGATCATATTATGAAATATCGAGACAGGTCTGGTAAACTATTCTCTGCAAAATATAGCACAATATCCCTAATAGCATGTGTCACAGGTGATCACAAATCATGCATGTGGTGGGTATTTAGAGCACAAATATCTGGAACTGCCCGCTTAAATTAACGTAATTATTTTATTACTTATGGCTATATTAGGTATATTAACTTGTGTTCCATTTTTACTTGTTTTGACCTCGAAGCATAACTTAGAAAAGCTGGTTTCTTCTTTGTTAGTTTTGGTTGCTCCGGACTTGTTCTTCATTTTCTTAGTGTGTGAGGAGCACCTTGCTTGGAGAGAAAGCGCTTCATGGAAGAGAGTCTCAATGATGGGTGTTTTGTCTAATAGCCCCTTTTCATCTACTTTTGAAACATGGACAATTAGGGTGCACTTGCTTGGAGATGCTTCACAAGGAGGGTGCACATGTTGCATGCAGATATGTGGAGTGGGTGAGTTGGCATATGTGGGCATGTGCATACCAACCTTGGCACATGTGGGGCACCCTACTTTGGTTATTGCTTGGAGAAGTGTGCCTGGGCACGAATTGATATGTAATTGCCTACTTTGTCATTTGGAGAGCGAAACACCTTAGTGGGATATTTGGGGTTTTGTTCTTGGAGTGGTTAGGGCACTTGGCACGTGTGGATTTGTGTGCATACCAACCTTGTCACATGTGGGACACCCTACTTTGGTTATTGCTTGCAGAAGTGTGCCCGGGCACGAATTGATATGTAATTGCCTACTTTGTCATTTGGAGAGTGAAACACCTTAGTGGGATATTTGGGGTTTTGTTCTTGGATTGGTTAACCGTTAGGGCACTTGGCATGTGTGGATTTGTGCCTCCCTAAACTTGGGTGCACTATTTGAGGAAGGGCATTGTATTTGGTGGTGGAGGAGCTTGCTTGAAGGAAGATTCTTTTGGAGATTGTGATGAGTGGTTAAGAGTGGTACATTTCTTGTAGGGCACTTCACTTGTGGACATGAACTCATGCTTCCTTGTGAACCAAGCTTAGGGCTTGCTTGTAATCTATCTCTTTYTGTCTATTATGTAGATTTTCGAGGAACTAGAAGGCTRCCCAACAGGTCTGTCTTTGACCTCTTGTTGGGCTCTAAGTTTGAGATAACAAAACTGTCCTTGCTGCTTTTTTAGGACAGCAAAGAGGTCTGATATGTCCTGCCCCAAAATCTGCCTTCAAACTGATGGTTAAATGCTCTTTTAAGGTGCCCTTGCAAGTGTTTTCTTAACTGATGTTAGCACATGCATAAACCTCAAAACATATAACACTCCTCTAGGATCTTTAACAACTAAAACAGGCTGAAAATCACCAAGCATGCATGACAAATGAACACCTCATGTTTTTTGTCATCATACCCTGCAACCCCCCCCCCCCATGGGGAAAACCAGTTAGAGATAGATATATATATTTGGAGATCTCAAAGCAACAAGTAAATACACAAGGAACCTGATACAATTCAAGCTTGTCCTCAAGCTTGTAATGGAGTCACTCAAAACTTGTGCCTGCTAGCCCTTGAAGAATGCGCCCTTAGCTCTTTGTGCGCCCTCTTCACTTTGCTATGCCTTTCCTTGCCCTTGAATTGACTTGGCCACTTGATGAAAGCACCCAACTATAGTAGACGCGCCCTTTCTTTCTTGCTTGGTGCGCACTTAGCCTCAAGTGTGCCCCTCCACTGAAGAAATGCACCCCTACAACCTCTTGTGTGCCCTCTTCTCCCAAGATGTCGCTCACACTCTCCTTGTGCGCTCTCCTTATGCTTGCGCCCTCTTGTCTACTCAAGATGGCGTCCACATCCAAGAGACCAAAGTTCAAACCTGCTTCTCACAAGTGCGCCCAAGCTCCATGTGCCTCCCTCTCTTCAAGAATGCACCCAAGCTCCATGAGACTTCTCCAAAACCTCACTACCTCTTTTCCTCTCCTCTCAACTCACTCAAGTGAAGAATGAGCCTCATCCTTACCCTTTTCCCTCCTTTAGCGTCTCTTTGGCCAAACCTAAAAGACCAATGGCCTAGATTCAATCTAGCCATGTCTAATCATGGGTGACATTTAATCTCAAAAATCTCACTTAGAAAACCCACTTTCTCAAGTTTCCTTAGTTTGCTTTATGTCTATTAATTCACCCACAAAGTGAATTAATTGTCAATTTATGACTTAAATGACATATTTCACTTTTGACTTAAATCTCCTAAGTCAAAGTGAAATTAGAACATCAAGTAAAGTATTAAGGGTAATAGTCTCCCCCTTTGTGTTTAGAGACTCACAAACACAAGGGGACCACTTTCCAAGGTACATAAATCTCAACATATTATAGGGAAGTAGAGCACTCCTCTTGGAAACAATCATTTTTGAGTCTTGTTATTGTGGGAGAGATGCTATGATCTTGAGTAGTCCATGAGATTTGTGACGAGTTGGAAACATATTTTGTTATGTTTTGCTTTGGCTTTGCTAGGTATTAGAATGCTAAGTTGGAAGGGCAAAATGTGAAGAAGTTGGAATAGCGAGTGTTTGCTATTCACTTCTTGTACTTGGGTCAACACTAGTTGGAATAGCTAGCTGATCTGGGGATTGAATTTTGAGCTTGGGATGAGTTGATTTGTTGTATTGTAATCATCTCTCTTGTATAATAAAAAAAAAGATGTGATTGTTGCCCCAAATTTGGAGTATGGATATCATTTAGTGGATCCACTTTGTTGATGTGTACTTGTTGACTTAGTATGCTCATGTGATGAACAACTAGGTTCAATTGGAAGCCGATTTAGATTGCTTCATGTGTACTTTCAGATCCAATATTTATTGTTGGGTTAGCTGCTGATTGCTAATGTAATTTCTAGATCTGATTTTTGGGTTAAATCTTGCGATAATGGCTGCTAAAATTATCTAAGATTTATCTTGTAGTGTTTACATGCTTGTTTGTTGCCCTAGTGGGTTTGTTTAGTGCAGATTTGAGATTTTTCAGGTGTTTCTGGAAAAATCAGATTGTGCTCTATGGCTGAAAACATCTCTGCTGCAGATCAATGGCCTTATTTGAGGGCTGAGTTTTGTCATCTTTGCAGGCCCTCAAATTTCACATGGTTTCAGAGCGGTTTTGCTGAAGTTTTCCGTCTCTTTTACAGAGATGTCAACTATCTGTGAGAGGGAGCTAAGAATGGAATATTTGAGCAGGTGTGATGCCTAGAGGGCTCTAGTCGTTGGGGTATTCCATGCTTTTGAAAGGCACTAGGGTCCATGAGGTGTTTTTGGGTGTGATGCCTAGTTGCTCTAGGGAATGGAGAGTATTTTAATGCTTAGAAGGGTTATTTGATCTATGATAGGTTGTTGGGTGTGATGCCCTAGTTGCTGTAGGGTTTGGAGTGTGTTTTGATACTCGAGAAGGGTGATTTGACTTGTGATAAGTTGCGGGGTGTGATGCCCTAGTTGCTCCAGTGATTGGAGTGTGTTTTTAACTTTTGTGTGCAGAATAGGTGTTGTAGACTTGTGATATGTTGTTGATTTTTGGTTGATATGTTTTGTTTGAAGTTGTGTTTCAAGGAGTTGTAGGAATGGTGAACTTATTTGGTCTTGTGGAGTGTGACCAATCATAGGGAGCTTCCAATCTTACCTTTGGAAGTGTGGATCAGGGATGTTGTTAGAGGAGATGGATATTTGAAGTACAGTTGAAGGGAAGGTTATAGTTCCTTCTAGTTCCCAACAATTAGGGTAGGCATGGCAGTAGTGCCCAGTATCCCAACCCTCCATTCTAATTTGAACCCGGCTGGTGGGCCTGACAAAGCCAGGAGAGTCTTGTGCCAGGTTAGAAGGCCAAGGGAATAAGTGGGTCCCCGCCCTATTAATTCAGAGTCACTATGAGGAAAAAGGGCCCCCATTACTTATTCATCCAGGGGGGGATACTAGCCTCATTACTCCCCACTTCGAATTGGCTCAGTATGAGAAGCAAGTTGCTAAGGTGAAGAGGATAATCTTGGATTTTGTGAAGGATCATCTGATTCCTCACTGTGTGAAAATTGGTGAAGGAAATGGATGACACTATGGATCCATTTTGTTGACATGTACTCTGCGATTTAGCATGCTTTATGTGTACTTTCAGATCTGATATGCATTGCTGGGTTAGCTGCCGATTACTAATGTAATTTTCAGATTTGCTCTGTGAGTCAGATCTTGCCATTATGGCTGCTACAATGAACTAACATTTATCTTGTGGTGTCTACATGCTGGTATGTTGCCCTAGTGTTCTTGTGAAGTGCAAAATGGGAAGAAGTTGGAATGACAAGATTTTCTGTTTACTTGTTTTGCTTGAGTGAAGACTAGCTGGAATTGTTAAGCTGATTTGGTGATTGAACTTTCAGCTTGGGATAAGCTTATCTGTGGTAATGTAATCATTTTTCATGTAAAATAAAAAGAGATGTGATTGATGTCCCAAATTTGGAGTTTGGATCTGATTTAATGGATTCATTTTGTTGATGTGTACTCACTGATTTAACATGCTTTGTGTACTTTCAGATCTGATATTTATTGCTGGGTTAGCTGCTGATTGCTAATGTAATTTCCAGATTTGCTTTGTGAGTTAGATCTTGTCATTATGGCTGCTGAAATGATATAACATTTATCTTGCGGCATCTACATGCTTGTATTAATGGTTTTGTGAAGTTCATATTTGAAGTTTTGCAGGTGTTTTTGAAAAAATCAGATTGTGCCCTAGGGATGAAAACATCCTTATTGCAGATCCGCAATGTTATTTTAGGGCTGGATTTTTTCATGGTTGTAGGGCCTTCAAATTTCAACATGAATTCAATGTGGTTTTGGTAAAGTTTTCCATCTCTTTTATGGACAAGTCAACTATGAGTTGAAAATGGAATATTTGAGGTGTGATGCCTAGAGGTCTCCAACGATTGGAGCTATTCCATGCTAGTGTTATCAGAATCGGCCCGGTCCGGTAAAACTGGCTGTCCGGACTGGCCTTCAGGGCAAAAACGGTCGGGCCAGCAGTACCGAACCGTTTTTGGCCGGTTCTGTACTGAACTGGCTGGTTCCGTCCGGTTTCACACAACACCTGTACGACGCACTTAAAGGGGTGGATTTCCAATTTTTTTAAGGAAACAAAAACAAATTTCTGCCAATTTCTGTACATTATGTAGAGTTTTAAAAACTAGAAGCTGTGTTTTCAATTTAGAAACATCCAAAAGCTCCTCAAAAGCAAAAGAAATGATCAAAACACAGTCTTAAAATGAGCAACAGGTTTCAAAACCAATTTTGTAGTGGTTGACTGATTGTATCTTCCTGGGTCTCTCTCAGCTGTCCATGTGTGGTTTGTCCCCATCAGTTTCACTTCATATTATATTTATCAATTTTTTGATCTGTACATGCCCTTCCCCCACATGTAAACTTTAACATTTATTTTCCATGCCTTGTAAGATTTTCTAAAATGCTTTTCTATATATCTAGTTCTGACTTTGAACATTGGAAGCAACTTCCAATATTCTCCTTGTGGAGACTCGAGAGTAAATCCCCCAAGGTTACAAGTTTGGAAAAAACTATGAGACAGAGATAAACAAGAAATAATATGCGTTCAAATGACTCGAATAAGAGAAGGGAAGAAAAATCACAAAATCATTCACACTAACACATAAATAATCATTAAGCTTTTATTTTGACATGCACTCTATTTACCCTGATATGATACAGTAATATGCCTCCACTCCATTAAAGATGGGGACCTCATTACACATGTTAACTATAAAATCGATCAAACTATAACAAAACCTGCAGTATTGCACTTGGTGCTATTTCAGTTATATGCACTCTTACTGGCTATATAAATGAGAATCTTTGCATATATGTGTATAAATGGTTTGGATTCATATTGATGCACATGAATATATATGTTTTTTTTTTTAAATTTGAATGTTTATGTAGTTTTTGGTTGACCGTTTTTTTCCAGTCCGGTACGGTTTCAACAATCTAGTACTGACCCTAGTAAAAATGTACCCTTCACTCAAGTATAAACTCTTTTGTTGAACTCTTCTCTTTGTCATCGTGTCAAGTGACTTACTGGTGTATGTGCACACCAACCTCCATATTTTTTTATAGGTAGAGAGAAGAGTGGCTGAAGGGAAAGACAAAGATGTGGGATGTGTTTCCTAATGATATGGGTTTGGGCAACAGTGTTGAGTTGGCATTAGCCAACTTGGATCTTAATGAACCAGTGCTAGAGACGATCACTTTTGATGATGGTGATCCTCTTGAGGGGTCATCCTCCACACCAACAAATGCACATATTTCCATTGGGTATAGAGGAGGAGGAGGATGAAGGAGACAGTGGTAGTGATGTTGATCTTGATGATTATGACATGGAGGACTACTGATAGTTGTGACTCATGAGCTATGAGATTCTTCCATCTATGGTTCTAGTATCTACCTTATGGCTATTTTGAATTTTCCATTGGCATTCCCACCTATAGTATAAGTGACTCTGACTCAATAATAAGTATCTATGTACATTGTGATACATTTTGATTTTGACAATTTAATGAGATTGAGAATGCTGCAACTTATGGTTCTAATTTCTTGTGTGTTTAGTGTTTTTCATTTGATCATCACTGATGTTACAATGTATTATGTTACATATTTTATATCATGTAAATTTTCTAGTTTCTAACAAAATATGAATCTTTGTGTCTATATTTCATTTTTGTATGTGTAGTTTTCAATTTTTTTCATATATATATATAAACGTGTTCTCCGTGTGCCATGTCATCGTGTTAGGTGACTTAGTTTTTCACTAATCAGTTTTGTTTGAAGTTGTTTGATCAATTTTGTTTCATTTGTAGGCTATAAATATGGTTGAATGGGATGGATCTTTGGAGTATAGTTGAAGGGAAGGTTACTATTCCTATTGATTCCAAATAGTTGGCTTAGTATGAGAAGAGATTTGCTAACGTGAAGAGGATCATCTTAGATTCTATGAAGGATCCCCCGATTCTTCATATCATGGGAAAATCGATGAGTGAAATGATGAAGTGTTGGATTATCTATATTAAAGTGTTAATGTTTCCTAGAAATTGTTCTTGAAGAATAATCTCACTCTTGCACACATGAGTGACACAGACACAATGGCGAGTTATCTTATGAAGATCACCGAGCTTAGTGGTCAACTCTTTGCGATCGATATGAAGATTGAAGATGAGGAGTTAGTGCCGATTGCACATTGAATGGTATTTTAGCACCATGGGAAGCCTTTTTTTAGGGTGTTTGTGCTTGTGAGCATATTTCAACTTTTGAGAAGTTTTGGGATGATTTTGTCCTGGAAGAAACAAGGTGAGAAATAGTGGCATGAAGAACAAAACCTTGCTCTCATCTGAAAGGTGAGAAAAGGTGGTAAGAAATGAGGTCCCAAGAAAGGGTAAAATGGAAGAATTATGTTCTTCTAACCATGGTAAGAAGGATTTGAGTTATGTGACTAGTTTCAAGTTTCACAAGAAGGGGCACTATGCCAATCATTGTCTAGAGAAGAAAGGAAAGGATAAGAAACAATAGAAGCAATTTGCAGGGAGTGCAAACAATGGACATTGCCATTGCATTGGATGAGTTAGCATCCAAGCTTGAGACTACTTTCTCTATGGTTTCTTGTCTTTCCACCAATACCATTTTCGATGTTGGGTGGTATGTGGACAGTTGAGCATCAAGACATATGGCCTTTGATAAGATCTTCAACAAATTTCCTGAACAAGATGTCAATGTGCAAGTGGAGTTGGGTGATGATGTAACATATCTTGTGACTCAGATAGGCACTTTCTCCTTTTTGATGCCCTCATGTAATGTTCTTGATTTGCATAAGGTTTTGTATGTACTTGGTTTGACAAATAACCTTCTTTCTCTTTCATCTATCATAGATTTAAAGTGTGTAGTTGAGTTTCCCATCTCCTTCATGATGTTGTCATGTGTTGTTTTTGGTTTGCATGAGGTTTTGTGTTTACTTGGTTTGATGAAGAACCTTCTTTCTATTTCAGCTATCACAGAGTTAAAGTGTGTAGTTGAGTTTGAATATTAGCAATGTAGCATCAAAGATTGTAACCAAAATCATCCTAAGATTTTGGCCAGAGGTGCATGGAAGGAAGGCTTTACAGGCTTCTTTTTAATACAATGAAGCATGGGGCTTTAGTGCATGACATTGGTGCTCTAGTGACAAGACCTTCCAACTTTAAGTAGGCACATGTAAAGTAGGTTTGGTGGGATGCCGTGAAGGAGGTGTATGATGTTTGGGAGATTGTTTCAAAACCTATTGTGGAACCAGTTATTGATTCCAAGCTTGTAGTTGATGGGAGTATTGAAGAGTACAAACATAGGTTTGTGTTGAAGGATTCTTTCAAAAATAGGGATTTGATTTTGATGAGACTCCTACTCTAGTTGCTAGAGGATTCACTTAGAAAGAGGGAGTTGACCTTGTTGAGGTTTTTGCTTTAATGGCATGAGGTTTTGAGATGCATAGGAAAGATTCCCATGTTTGTAGGTTGATGAAGGGCCTTTATGGGTTGATTAACCCATGACAAGCTTGGTATTTCAGGATTGATGAGTTGTTACCCATGTTAGGTTATTCCAATATTTGTGTAGAATTTTTTCATTGGTTTCTTAATATATTTGATCCACTTGTCTTGGTCCTATATAAAGATGAGTTTATCATTGCAAGAATCCTAAACAACTCATGTTGTGGTGTGAGAACAATTTGTCTTGTGAAGTTGACATGAGGGACATTGGCAGGTTGCTAATGAAGTCTACCTTGAACAAGGGAAGTACACCTTGAAGATTTTGAAGAGATTTCAAAATATAGAAGGAAGTAATTGTCCAAGGTTATGTTCCATCAAATTCACTAGTGGTCAACATTATGATGAAGTCGCTAGCAATGGGAAGTTTGAGATGAAGAGAGAGTAGCTTGGTTTGGTGGAGATCATGTTTCTTGCAAAGGGGGAGTGTTAGTTTTGGTTGCTTGGAGGGAGAGCACTTTGCTTGTGAGGGGCAGTTTTCTCTGTGAGCACTTAGTGTGTGAGGAGTACTTTGCTTGGAGGGAGAGCGCTTCATGGGAGAGAGTCTCAATCATGGACATTTTGTCTCATAGCACCTTACTTTTGACATGTGGGCAAGTAGGGTGCAGTTACTTGGAGATGCTTGGCTATGAGGGAATACATGTTACATGAAAATATGTGGAGTGGATGAGTTGGCATATGTCGGCATCTGCATACCCACCTTGGCACATGAGGGACACCCTACTTAGGTTATTGCTTCAAGAAGTATGTTGGGCATTAATTGATATGTAACTACCTACTAGCTTGACACTTGGACTTTGAGAGTGCAACACCTTAGAGGGATACTCAGGGTTTTGTGCTTGGAGTAGATAACCTATCCTTAGCCCATTTAAGTTAAATTCATACAAATGACATTTACAAAACGATCATTCTTAACAATTAACATTCTCTACACTAAAACAAATAGAATCATAGAGTATACCAAGATTTAAAGTGTAGACACACCTTTCCAAATTTCATTAATTGCTATTACAAGCTACAATACTCGACCGTCACCTATTCTTCATTGAGAGAATTTCATTTATACATTAAATTACAAGAAGGTTCAAAATACATTAGTTTACAAAATTGCAGCAACAAAAATGTTTATCTTCCATCATTCACTTTTTCAATTCCTCTTCTACCACACACAAAACTTGTGCTTTGCTCATTTTACAGACCTTGTTATTCATTCAATGAGTTGCAATGCATCCTTTCCATGTCTTCCAATCTTTCACAACATTATGTAATGAGAACCTAACATTATAGTACTACTTGAGGTCTTGCAACCCATTGTTGTAGTGTACCCTTATGTTTGAAACTCGATGGCTTGCAACTGGATTTTATGGGGCTTTCATGGGCTAACAATCTAGACTTGTCGTTCTTGCATATTTGACCTCAATTTCTTCTATCCCACAACATCCTAATTTTTATAAATTTGCAATATTTCCAAATAACAACTTTTCCAAACCTTATCTCTACCTCACCCAATGTCACCACAACTTTTTCAATCTTGCAACAATGTCACCTATCCTTGTAAAGCACATTTTATTTGTAATGTTGTTTGGTCATGATTCCTTAAGTACATTAATTTGTCCTTGAATCTTGTCTTTCTAAGAAATATCATATGGTCTTATTGTAATTTTGAGGTAACTTGTTGCAGTTTTGGGACTTTAAAATTTATGCTTCAAAAACAAGTTCTTAAAAATTTCAGTGGTAGGCAATTTTAAAAAAATACACAAACGATGCTATGCTTTTACAAATTCCTACCCAAACTTATTCATCTCTGCTTCCATGTCAAGAGTCTCATTTGCAGTGTCTTTAAAATTTCACAATTGTAACTTAATCTGTTTTTTAATGGAAAGTCTTTGTTGACTCTCTTCCTTTGGCAATTCCATCATCTTTTGACAAGGTTTCATATCTGTCCTTGCATACTTGGAGCCATTCTCAATTCTCAAACCTTTTATCTCAACTTTTCTAGCTTATCAACAATGTTGTCTACTGCTTGTCTTTATCGTGCCTCTAATTCTTTATCTACACAAAAAACACCTTTTGCAATTTGCTCAAATAGGATTCTGCTCGAGCCCTACGACATAACTTCCATAGTTATCAAACTTAGCTAAGTCGATACGAACTTGTGAGTTTAACTTGATGTACTGAGTCCATGTTTAACTTGATCAACGAGTCAGAATTTACATTTGAATCAAACTTTAGCAAGTCTTGGGAATTGACTTGGGAGTGTAAAAAATAGTGGCATTGGTCACAAATTTTAAATCCCAATCAACATTACTAAGCATGACCAATTCCTAAATCATACATAAGGTGAGCTAAAATAAGATAATTTTATTAATTTTCAATAAATGACCAAAAGAAAGGTGAATAGGAATAGGGGGAACAATCAATGGTTCTAATATGTAAGGGTGCCCTAAGATGCCTTGAGAGCATAAAGTAAAATATAGTATGATTAAAGAAAATGTGAACTAAGTATTACATCCAAGAGGAATAAAAAGGAGAAAGTACAAGAGAGCATCTAGAGGTCTGTAAGACAGGATGAAGAGGAAGGAGGTAGTGAGGAGGAAGTGTCTATGATGGAGTCAAACACATAGAGGGCGCTAATGCATTGTCTAAGGATGTTGCATGGGGAGTGCCTAGTGCCGAGAGGACCTAGTTGGATGATCTTGGGAGGAATCCTAGAAACATGAGTAGAACCTCTCCTAATAGTGGAGAATGAGGAAAGGAATCTCATGATGTGACTTTGGTTCAGGATGCATTGTCAATCTGATCTATGCAAATAACAAGTGCATCTAGTGTTAGAATATGATGGATGTGCTCGTTTAACCATAGACAATATCACTATTGTCACCCAACCATAGGCCAAAGCCACCCTCTGAGCACCTTAACCTTGACAAAGAATCATTTCGGAAGAAAACCCTAGCCAAACAAAGGTGGCACATCTTTCTCCAAGGATAGCGCACCAAGCAAGAGTAACAAGAGATGATTAGAGAGTCCAAACCATAACCAAGAGATAGTCCAAGCCAAAACTGAAATCTGCTAGCTGCAGCAGCTGCAACGACAACTCTCCTCCAAACTTGCGCACAAACTGGTCAACTGCAGTGCGCACAAGTGCTGCTTCTGCAGTTCTTAGAATGCCTGCCAGAATTATTCTAAATCTGGCAAATTGCCTGGGCCGACTTCTCATTCTGGGTGCCTATTTACTTAGTATATAATATTTCCTTTAGTCGACTTCTTCTCTTGGAGGCTAATAACCTAATACAAGTTATCCTCTTGAGCCGACTTGTCTTCTAGG